>JACEIK010004858.1:76233-112573 GCA_018107945.1 Datura stramonium
CCTTCTTCTGAGTCAACTTAGTCAAAGGCGCTGCAATGGATGAGAAACCCTCCACAAACCTCCGATAGTAGCCAGCTAAGCCCAAGAAACTCCGAATATCTGAAGGATTCACCGATCTGGGCCAATTCTTCACCGCCTCAATCTTCTGTGAGTCTACTTTTATGCCTTCGCTAGACACTACATGGCCCAAGAATGCCACGGAGTCCAACCAAAACTCACACTTGCTGAACTTTGCATACAATTGGTGGTCCTTGAGGGTCTGGAGGACTACTCTCAAGTGAGCGGCATGCTCCTCCTCGCTCCGAGAGTACACCAAGATGTCATCAATGAACACAATCACGAACGTGTCCAAATATGGCTTGAACACTCTGTTCATCAGGTCCATAAATGTTGCAGGAGCATTCCTTAGTCCAAAAGACATAACTACAAACTCGAAATGACCATACCGTGTTCTAAATGCCGTCTTCAGGACATCATTCTCCCGAACTCTAAGCTGATGATATCTAGATCTGAGATCTATCTTTGAGAAACACATATCACCCTGAAGCTGATCGAACAAATCATCGATCCTGGGCAAGGGATACCTGTTCTTGACAGTGACTTTGTTCAACTGTCGATAATCAATGCAAATACGAACGTTCTTTCTTCCGAACAGATAATACTAGTGCGCCCCATGGAGACTGGCTCGGTCTAATGAAACCCTTATCTAGAAAATCCTTTAACTAATCCTTCAACTCTTTTAGCTCGACTGGAGCCATTATGTAGGGAGGAATAGATATAGGCTGCGTGTCAGGAAGAAGGTCAATACCGAAATTAATCTCCTGCTCGGGAGGAATGCCTGGCAAATCATTAGGAAAGACCTATGGATATTCACATACTACTAGAACTGATTGGATAGTCGGGGTTTTAGACTCAATATCCTTGACCCTAACAAAATGATACATGCAACCCTTGAAAATCATCTTCCTGGCCTTGAGGTAGGAAACAAAGCGACCTACAAGAATAGCTGAACTACCCTTCCATTCTAAGACTGGCTCACCCGGGAATCTGAACTCTACTAAACGGGTCCTGTAATTAATGGAAGCATAACAATCATACAACCAATCCATGCCGATAATAACATCGAAATCGTTCATGGCTAACTCTATCAGATCTGCTGAGGTGACCTTATGGAGAACCAAGAACGAGCAATTTTTATACACCCGTTTAGCAATAACTAAGTCACCTATTGGAGTAGAAATCGAGAAGGATTCTGACAAGACATCGGGACTGACTCCGAAGCTACTGGATACATAAGGTGAAAAGGTGGCCCCTGGATCTAACAATGCATAAAAATCAAAACGAAAAACTCGTAACATACCAGTAACCACGTCCAGGGGGACCTCCTGCTCCTGACAGGATGCTAGGGCATAAAATCTATTCTGGCACTGACTGCCAGCTGCACTGCTGAGCTAGAGGCTGGGCCATGGCTCCCAACTTGATCATGTCTCGCTGTTGGACAATCTCTAAGAATGTGTCCGGGTTTCCCGCACCCAAAACACGCACCCGAACCTGCCAAGCACTAGCCTTTATGCCCTCGGACACATGTGCGACAGCTGGAACACCCAAATCTACGAGCCTACTACTCTGACCCCTCGAGCCTAATGCTCGCCCTCTCTAATCATGCCTAGGACAAGATAGCACACTCAAGGCTGATGAAGCTGGAGCGGATGATCTCTGGTGGGTCTGCTGACGGTACCCACCGCTGGACCTCTGCTGGGAGTGGTCCTCAGTCCTGGCCCTCTTGGCCTCTCTCTCTCTCTCGAATGTGCCGCCTCCATCTACTGTGCGTACAACACCATTCGAGGAAAGTCCATATCTTGATGGAGCATAGCAATCTTGCATTCCTTATCCAAGTAACCTGTTATCACATGCACAAACCTGCTCACTTGCGCCCTCTGGTCAGCCACTAACTCAGGAGCATACTTTGATAGGCGGGTGAACTCAAGGGAATACTCTAGTACCGTCATCCTCCCTTGCTTCAGATTTATGAACTCATCTACCTTTAGCTCCCTCATCTCCCGAGGGAAGAGCCAATCCAGGAATGCAACATGGAACTCTTCCCAAGTGACCGTACCTGCTCCAGCAACCCTGCTGTCTTTCCACTGGCGGAACCAAATATGCGCACCCCCCTTCAACTGGTAGGAGGCTAACTCTATGCACTCTACACTACTCACCCCCATAACCTGGGTGATCTTGATAACCCCATCCACGAACTCGTGCGAGTCCTCATCTACCTTGGACCTAAGAAACTCCGGCGGGTTCATCCTCAAGAAGTCCCTAACTCGAGTCGGCACTGCATTGCCATTCTGCAGAACATGTGAAACAGCCTACTGATTGACCTGAGCGGTCAAGGCCTGCGCAAGCATCTGGATAGTGGCCCAAAACTCAGCGTGGGAAGTTGGCTGCGGTGCCTGAGGCTCCTAAATCGGTGGGACCTACTGATGCCTACGACCCATGCCATCCTCATGGCCTTCACCATCTCCATTACTCCTTCATTCATCCTTTGAGGAGCCATGATTCTTCAATTGCAAATAGCACGAATTAAAGGGATAGAAAGACTCTTCACCGCACGACCTAGATCATGAAAGATGGAAACATTTCCTAGAACGTTTCGTAGCCTCTTCATCATAAGTGTGGCGCGCTTCACTAATGAAAAAGACTCTACTTAACGCAACTTTCAGACTCCCTAGGACACTTCAAACCCATGACTCTTATACCAAGTTTGTCATGACCCGAAAGGAGACCTGGATTATAGACACAGGACAAGGGACCCTGAGAGACCCCAAGTCAACCCATGGAATAAGCATTCACTAACTCATTCAATAGACATGAAGGTGACATAATTATAAACTCAGCGGAAGTCCAACTTAACATAACAACAAAATGAACATTTAAAGCTGAAAACATGTCTAAGTCTGATAAGCCTCTAATATGGATGAGCTGATGGGACAATACCCCCAACTAGCTCAAAAATACTGAAACTAAAAATACATCAAAGTTAACTGAAAGTCTAGTCCTCGGAAGATGAGGACTCACCAATCTAGCAGGTGCTAACTCTGATAGAGGCTACGAATAGGGCTGAACCTGTGATACGGATCCTGCATCATAAAATGAGGCAGCATAGGAAGGTCTGCGGTCAGTACGTGGAATGTACCGAGTATGCAAGGTAAGTAAAACCGCTTTGAAAACATAAATCATTAAAAACCATTCATACATATAATGAGCTTTAAAAGTAAGTAGAAGACTACATGCATTCATTCTGAAATCAAACAATTATCATAACGTGTTCATGTGTGGCTTTAGAACCTCATAACTGACTCAAATGACTCAAAGCTAAAGCATAATATTTAAATCAAAAGCTGAACAATGAGTCAAACCTTGCTTCTTGAACATGCATGCATAAGATAGTTATCATGAGTAATGGATATGCAAATTCGAATGATGTAGACAGTGGGAGACTCGTCACTTAACTGACATACCACGATGGAGCTTACGTGGTCCCGACTATTACACTCAAGTGGGCAGAGCCATCAAAAACCTTTTCAGGGCTAGGGATGCTACCATGATATCGATATCAAGCTAAAGGGCCAATCAGGCCAGGGATAGCTCACAAGGGAGGTCCCAATAATATAATAGTATCCACCTATGTTGGTGTGTAGTTCTGGGGCATAGGGTAGTCGACCCTTATCCAACTCGGTGCTATACTATTCTCCCAAAACATGCAATTCTCTACATCGTATAAATAAGAAGCTCAACAGCGTCTAGTGACAAAGCTCAACATGAAATCATGCTTAAACTCAACATCGTATGAAAGGATGCTCAACATTGTCTATTGACAAAGCTAATTATGAAATCATACATACACTAGACATCATATAAATATGAAGCTCAACAATGTTGTTTCGACAAAGCTTAGAATGGAATCATGCTTAGACTCAACATCATGTGAAATGAAGCTTAATGATAACATACATCTCAATTACGAAACTCATGCATATGAGAAGCTGTACTATGTCACATACCACAAGCTCAAAGAATAATGGGAGACTTTACTCCAAAAAATCATGTGGTAAGTCTACTTCAAAAAAATCAATTCATCATCATCAATATAAGGGCCTTTCCCAAAACCTTATCATGCTTGAACCCATTCAACTCATTTGAAAACATTATAATTTGGGAGATTCACTCCAAAATTAAGTAATAAATTCAATTCACAAAATATCATCATTCATACTCAACACTGGGCACTACCCTAAGCTTCATCATACTAGGGTCTACTTAATCTTCTTTGAAAACATCATCAAAATCATGGGTAAGGTTGGGGACTTGCTTTTCATCATCTACTCTGTCATCATCACATTCTACTATGAACTACCCACACATGGGTGTTTTAGATTCAATTTTTAGAAAAATAATTTTGTAAAAGAAATTAAGATAGAATCTGCCCAAGCTCGATATATCATCAATATCAACTCAATTTAATCATACCCATGAGTAGAAATGTAAGAATTGTGCAATTACATGAAAACCCATACTTGATCATCACAAACCAATCTCAAATTTCTAGGAAATAGGCATGGGTGTGAAAGGAAGCACCAACTCATAGCCTTACATACCTGGGATTGAAGAATTCTAACCCTTCCTAATTGCCTAGCTGAGATTCCAATTGGAAACCTTGAGAATTCACCTTGATTCTTCTCCTGAAACCCCTAACATTGCATTCATGAAAGTAATGACATAAGATGGGTTTTTCTCTGCTAAAAACCCTCTATTACGAGCTTAAAAAGACATAGTATAGGCCCTTAGAACTTAGGAATTACGGAAAAGCCCTTACTGAAATGGCTTAAAATAACTATCAGGGGTCCTAACGGATGACCTGACGACTCGTCACCTGGGCATACGATCCGTTGGTTCATTTGTCAAGTACACTGCCTCATCATTCATGAAAATCCATTTTTCTTAGCAACGACCCTCCTAATGATTCATTAGGACTGGCGACGACTCGTTAGATACCATCCGCCAAATACACTGGATAAGCTTTACCATTTCTCTATAACCACCCTACGACTCGTGGTGGCTGACAACGAGTCGTTGCATCACCCGTGGGGACCTCGAGTCCATCATCATCTTAGGCCTTCCCCACGAGTCACGTGATGACTCGTTAGGCTTTCTCACGAGTCATTCAGTGACTCATTCTGCAACTGTTGCAACATTTTTTAGTTTTTCTCCTGATTCACTTCCAGGTCGGATTCTTGAATTCTTGGGGTATAACAGTGTACTTAACGGGTGATGCCATGAGTCGTGGCCTAGGGTAACGAGTCGTTAGGTCCCTCGTTAGGACCATCTAGTTGTTTTTCCATGCAAATTTTCAAAGGGTCTTCAATTAATTTCTAACCTCTCTAAACTCAAAACTACGTCATTTTAGACATAATTTCAGACCCATTAGTAGGAATGAACGACCTTTTCCCTCATTTCCTACGTAGGTTCTCAGAAAGCATCGAAGAGTTTGTCTCAAGAACTTTCAGAGTAAGGTCAAGGGTTCTTCATCCATTGCAGAAATTCAAGTTCCTCCTCAAGGGAATTCTTAGCCAGGTTCGTAGGAATTCAACAAGGGAATTATTCTTCCCTTGTGCCCCTATAACTATTCCTCAGTTCACTACCAGTTTTAGCCCTGAATTTTCAATTCTGAAGATATTGCTATCAGACCTTGTTTATTTATTGAGAGATATTATTCTATGATAATTTTAGATTTTTTCCTCCAATTTGTAACTAAAATAATTTTTGTTCTGTTGAATGTGAATTTTATCCCTAACTCTTGAAAATAGAAACTAGAATCCTGCATAAGTATTGAATTCTCAAAATTTCTTGAATCTTTCGGAGTTAGGGGTTTCTTTAATATTAGTATGTGTTAGAAACTCAGTCAAATATATCTTAATTTCATGTATTCGAAAATGTTAGCCTAGTATCAGTCAGAATTTTTTTAGAAACCTCCAGGTTGACCAGAATAATGTCAGCTGATCAGTTTGACTATAGAAATTCCTGAGGTGTCAATATCACCTCCCAGTTATCAAAATTAGATCCAGAACTCAATTTATTTGTCCACTAGGCGGTCATGACACTTAGAAAGATAGCTCTGACTAGCCTTAGGACCCCAGTCAGATTTCAATTTGTTCTTAGACGGTTACGACGCTTCTAGATAAGCAGCTCTGACCAGTCTAAAACCTAGTTTTAGAATCTGGTCCGATAAGAATCTCAGGGTACTTTCAGTTATATATCCCTGACTAGTTTGGGACCCCAGTTTTGAGCTATCAGCTTGGTATTTAATTTAGGTATTCCAGTAGGAGCAGGACTTAACACTAAGCGTACCAGGGTTCCAGCGCACCCAAGTTCCTAGAACTACGTTGCCGGCATAGGTTAAAGTATTTATTAGCCTGATTGGCCCTAGACTTTTGTGATCACCCAGTTCATACCTCTATACCCTGGAAAGGTATATTGGGTCCTACCGGTGGGATATATACATCGAACTCCACGTTTAGTTCACGTGGTTATGTCGGTTGTAGACTCTCCCACTAGTCATCTCAATCCAGTCTCAAAATAAGCAGTTCAGTTTCAGCTCTATCAGTTTAGATCAGTTTAGTATAGTATTTCAGAATCAGAACTTTCAAGCTTAGGGCATGTCTTTAACTATTAGACAGGGTCATCTCGACCATCTTAGTTTATTACAGTTATTCAACTCAGTATATTAGTTAGTCATTGCTTGTCATTTTCAGTTCAGTATTTTATATTCAGTTTTGTTTTCTCCTTCTTACTCAGTACATTCAAAGTACTGACACATACTTTTATGTTGTATCATTTCATGATATAGCCACAGGTTCTCAGACTCAGCACCGTTAGTCGCCGCCGTTCAGACACTCTTCAGCAACAGAAGTGTGTGTCTTGATCTTTCGAGGAAGTTATTTCATTATTTCAGTTTTCCTTTATTACTTTCAGTTAGATTTAGAGTTAGCTGGGGGCTTGTCCTAGCAACTCCTCCGTAGATGACTTTCAGACACAGACGTGGTTTTCAGACTATCAGTGTTGTTCAGATGTCTTACACTTTATGATTCGGACTTACTTTCATAAATGTTTTATGTTATTATTTCAAGATTCCGCTATATATGTTTTACTCAGAATACCAGTGTACGATAGACTAGGGGTTGACTTGGAGTTATTTGCGACTTTAAGTACCGTGTTCCGTCCAAGCTGTATACTCGGGGCGTGACACTATCTCTAGCCTTGAACCTTTAATAGAGTGGAAATGTGAGTATTGACTATCTCTAGCTCAACCCCACACATCAACACTCCAAATCCTCCGTATTATTTTCTCACCCTTTTTTCTCAAGCAAAAGCAAGAAAGTAAACAAAATTCATGTTTGCAACCATCAATTTTTACAATTAAAACTTGGAGAAAACAATATATCTGTACTAGCAATTATAATCCAGGAGCAACTAATCAATACTCATTCAAGTTTACAAGCCCACCATGCACGCACCCTTAGCTAGCAAATTAGCTATGCATATTTATATATAGAGAGAAGATACCAAGAGAAATTCCCTCAAAATTCATAATAATCCTTCACAAATTTGCTTCACAAATTCTTACAACAATGGTGGAATTCCCCCAAAATGGATTAAAGAAAAAGAAGAAGAAAAGTACTTTTTATCTCTACAATTCTATGGTGTTTTCTTCTCTCTAGAATTGAATGTGTTGTATGAATTTATTGTTTTTGGTTTAAACTGTTGGGTCATAAATATTTCTACTTTCTTGTGTATAACTTTCCACAATTTCCTTTGGAGGTTTATAGGAGCTTTGGGAACCTTTCTATACATTTTTTCCCTTCCATTAGCGAAATGGGTCACTTGCCCTTCGAACTGTGTTTAGCAGGTGCCAACCTGTGAAGCACCGGTGACAACCTGCAAAGCACTGGTGCAATCTATGAAGCATCGGTGAATAGTCGGTGCAAACAGTCCCACCTGCATTTCACTTGCATTTTGCAAGTCTGGATCCACGTTTCACTGGTTAAAGCATGTCTTTAGAAACTCCTTTTGAGTTCAAATCTTCCATTTTCTTTTTCTCCTGCAAATGCCTACATAGAGAATAAAAAGGGCATAAAAATTTCTTAAATGAGTTGAAAATCAAGTAAAAGGTCATGCTTAAAAGCCGGATGAGTTGGTAAACTACCAACTCACCAAACCTCCAAATTATAAACCTTGCTTATCCTCAAGCAAGACATTCTCTCTCAAAAAGAATTTACTTAAGCTTGGAGCATCATGGTAGTCGCACACAAACCATTAACACTCAAGACAACCCAAGAATTACACACCAACTCAAGAAAAAAACAACAATTCAAAATATGTTGCACAAACTTCAATAGGTGACCACAATCATTAAGAATATCTTGCATGCATTCATTTCATTCAAACAAGGGGCATAGTTCATTTCCAAAACAAGCTCAAGGAGCATCTTAAGCCATTGACAATTCACATTCAAAGCTTTCTTTAAAGTTCGCTACACACTTGTCTCATTCACACCTCTCACTTGAAAACACTTTTAAGCACATACCCCAAAGAAGTGATGCCACTCACAAAAAGAGAGGATCCAATACAGTTTTAAGCATTTCATAGATAGGGATTATATGATAAGGCAAATACGCTCACTCTCATAAAGAAATTCAAGTTCATACAAATTGACTCATAGGCTTGCCCTTCGTGTAACTCAACACTAATGTAGAGTTGCTACACTCAAAATTACTAAGGACTTGTGGATTATCATGTAGGCTAGGGATAAGGGTAGGACAAATGTTTAGCTATAGTATCTAGAACCTCCCTAATGCCTTTTTTGAACACTTTTAACATCCCATCACACTATTGTCACTCCACCTTATCTCTCTTTGCTCATCATCTTCATCTTTTGTTTAGCAAGAGCCACCCTTACAACACCTTTGGACTTCACATTTAGCCTCATCTAAGCAAGAGGTAGAACCTTTTAAGTATTCTTTCTCTTTTAATGATTTGAGGTTTCTCAACCCTATTTCATTCATTTCATTACAATTTGGTGCTATCTCACATTGAAGCTTTTATATTTCTCCATTTTTTTGCAAACCCCCAAACATACA
This sequence comes from Datura stramonium, assembly GCA_018107945.1. Taxonomy (NCBI): domain Eukaryota; kingdom Viridiplantae; phylum Streptophyta; class Magnoliopsida; order Solanales; family Solanaceae; genus Datura; species Datura stramonium. The sequence goes on from JACEIK010004858.1 coordinate 85,431, forward strand.
CTTTTGCCTCATTTCAATTCATTTCTTTATCTCTCCCTATATCTTAGGCTTTAAGACCTATTTATTATTCTTTCATTACTAGAAACTAGGGAGGATGAGTTCCTAAGAATAGGATTAAAAAGGGTCATTGGGCTTGAAATGTGATTTTCAAGAAAAGGGGTAAAGGCTCAAATATTGGCTATCGAAGATTGATGTTCAAGGAGGTCATTTTGGTGAAGTGACTATCAAAAGAAAAACTAAAGATCATATTCTAAGTGCAGCCACATCTAAAATTTTGCCTTGGGTCATACTTAGGGCAAGTTCTAGACAATTATACATACACAAGAATTAAGCCAAAAGACTCACCACACAAGGATTCACAATCCAAGGAATTTACACACTTTTAATTCATATTAAGAGTATGACTTTAGATAAGCTAGTTTGAAACTCAAGAAGCCAAGCAAGGAATGTATAACCCATGAAAAGAGGGTTCTTATTTTCAAATTTAAGTGACCCCATTTTATTTTCAAAACTCATGTGCAATGCCAAGAAAGATATTTCGGTGGTACCTCTTTAAACAAGTACACAAAAGACTCAAGAATACTCAAGATTTGACATTTTTCCTTAAGAAAGTCGCCTTTTAATCCATCATTGAGAAATGTCACCCGGTTCGACACAAAAGTAGATAAGAAAAAAATGCACCTTAGGAAAGAACCATAGTATAAAGAAAACCCTTGGGGTTAATTCATAGACTACTATCTACAAAGGAGATGATAACTAGCAAGTAATGATGATTTACCCTTAAGAATGGCGTCATTCAATCTATCATAGGGCCATATCATGCATCACTAACAAGTGTGTTACTCAGACTTCACCCCCAACAAAACAACAAAACAAATAAAAACAAAGTTAAGGCATTGTCTTCGATCCACAAAGTTTGAACAAAATAAGGGAGGAATGGGTGAAAGAACTCCCTAGTATAATAGAGGCATCTGCTTTGGAACTGTGTTCCATGTAGCTAAACCTGCATTTCACAGGTCGCCACTTGCGTTTCGCCGGTTGCCACTTGCGTTTCGCCGGTTGCCACCTGCGTTTCGCAGGTGGAACGCAAAACCACTTCTTTTGAACCTTTTCCTTCTAGGTATTCTGTACATAACCAACGCTTGACAGGTGTTTTGTAAAACCTGGAAAGCCCTAAGATCATATCCGAGGGTTGAAACGAAGAAAACAAGACTTTTCTACACCAGGTCAAGGAAGAGTCGTCCAGTGACCCGTGAGGTGCACCACGAGTCGTTAGGTGACTCGTTGAGTGGAGGGTGTACTTGGTCGGATTTTCGGGTTGGGGGCTTACCACTGGTGAAGCCATGAGTCGTTAAGTTGACCGTGGTCAAAAAGTTTGACTTGGATGTTGAAGGTTTAGCAGTGCTCCCAACGACTAGTCACCATGAGTCATTGGGTACACCACGAGTAGTGGTGTCCCTCATGGTGACCATTGATGATAAGCTTCCAGTGCTGCCAACGAGAGTAGACCACAAGTCATGGTCCTTGGCGATGAGTCGTCCAATCTCTCATTGGGACTGGCAGTAGGCTTTTTCCTAAGAATTTAGTAAGGAATTTTCGAAGTTCCTAAGTTTCTAAGACCTAAACTATGTTATTTTAAGCTCAGATAAGTGTGTTTTAAGAGAGTTTAGTTCATTCTAAGCCTATCCCTCTCCATGCATGCAAGCCTGGTAGTTTCTAAGGGTGATCAAGCTTAGGATTCATCAAGTTCTTCCCCAAATTCCTTTGGGCATTCAAGAGGGTTATGTAATCAGATTTTTCTATGTATGTAAGGTTATGAATGGGTGTATCCATCCACTCCCATGACCAATCCCTCTTTAATTTCATGTGATTTCTATGTTGATAAATCTATGGGGTTTTAACCCAACTTGTGAATTCTCTAAGTATCTATCATGGGTATTATCTATGCATGTTTGTAATGTTAAATTATGATTTATGGGCATGTTTTATAATGATTTCAATTATAAATTATGATTTTAAAGTTTTACAAATAAGGTTCCCATCTATGGAAGTTCATGAAAAGATGAGATTATGATCTATGCTTCTAGTTATAATGAGATGTTCACGATGAAAGTATAATTTTGAATTACCCATGTCTATGTTCATAGTTTGAGTAATCAAAGTCTATTTCAAGCATATTTAAGTATTGGGCTAGCCTATATGATCAAGTAAGTTTCATGATTTATCTAATTTTCATGTTATTAGCTTAGCACATGATTTTGGAGTCTAGACTCCCACTCTTGTTCAGCTTGTAATATGGTTCGACCAACGCTCTTCATGTTATGTTTTCAGACTATGTATTTCATTTCATGGTTCAGCTTCGTCACTAGATGATGGTCAGCTTCATTGAAAAATGATGGAGAGCATATGCATGTTTTTGGGAGTAGTGTCTTGCACTAAGTAGGCTAAGGGTCAGTCAACCCAATGCCTCAGAACTGCGTGCCAATGTCGGTATATTCAGATTATTTGGGACCTCCCTTTTGAGCTTCCCCTTCCCCCAAGGGGCTTTCAGCTTGATATCAATATCATGGCAGCGTCCTTAGCCCTTACAAAGCTTTGGACATCTCTTCCTACTTAAGCATAATAGTTGGGACCATGTAAGATCTATCGTGGTAATGTCGGTTATATTACGAGTCTTCCATTATTCCTCATGATTTCAGTTATGCATGTTCATCAGTTAAGATATTATGTTTTCAATAGGTTTGACCCAAATGTCCAGTCTTACTTATGATTATCAATTTTCAGCTTTGGGTCATTCGATTCAGTTATGATATTCAGTTATGTTTAAGTCATGTTTTCAGATAATAGCATGCAAGCCTTACTCTCAGACTCTTATGATAAAATGTTTATGATATGCATGATCCCAGATTTTACTTAGTTAACGATTTTACTTACTTTGCATACTCGGTACATTCCAGGTACTGACCACATACTCTATGCTATATCATTTCATGATATAGGATCAGACATTTAGGCTCAGTCCCTCCACTATCTAGATCTTCAGTGTTTGCACCTCCCAGTCAGAGTTGGTGAATCCTCATCTTTCGAGGGCCCTTTTTATCAGTTATATTAAGTATTTTCAGTTTCAGACTACAGTGAGTTATTTGGGTCTTGTCCCGTCAACTCGTCAGTAGTAGAGGCTTATCAGACATAGTATGTATTCAGCTTCAGACTTGTGTTATATATTTAGTATTTTGATGTTATCAGATTTTTAGACATCCGTTATGTTACATGTTACATATCCGCATTTAAATTGTTGATCTTAAATGTTATGTTCATTCCATGGGTCGACTCGGAGCTCTTGAGGTTCTTTGTTCCATGTCTCGATTCGAGCCTATGTTCAGGTCATGACAAACTTGGTATCAGAACATTAGGTTTTGAAGTGTCCTAGGGTGTCTGAAAGCCGCATTAAGTATAGTCTTTTTCATGGGTGTGAAGCGCGCCACACTTATGATGAAGAGGCTACGAAATGTTTAGGAAATGTTCCCTTCTTTCATGATCTATGTCATGCGATAAAATGTCTCTCTATCCTTCTAACTCGTGCTATACGCGTTTGCCGACATGCCTCCTCGCCGAGTTAATAAAAGAATAAACGGAAATGGGAATAGCCACAAGAATGGCAATGGGGATGGACACTACCCAGCCCCACCAGCCCCTAAGGATCATGTGCCCGAGCAGGTGGCCATATAGAATTTAGGGCTGCCATTCAGATGCTAGCTCAGTCTTTGACCGCCCAAGTCAACCAAGAGACGGTAGCACATATCCCTTAGAATGGGAATGCGACAATGGCTAGAGTCAGAGATTTTCTAAGGATGAACCCTCCAGAGTTCCTTAGGTCAAAGGTGGACGAGGATCAACATGGGTTTATTGATGAAGTTCTGAAGATCACCCAAATCATGGGGGTGACCGGAGAGGATTGCACAGATTTAGCCTCATATTAGTTCAAAGGGGTTGTGCACATCTACTTCAAGCAATGGAAGGATAGCAGGACAATTGGAGCACCGTCAGCAATCCCACCAGAGATCTTCAGCCCTAGCGCCTTCAGCTATGAGTGTTCCATCTAAACCTAGGCGTGACTAGAGGGGAAAAGCATTATGCTCTCGAGGTCAGGGGAGCAGACCCGTAGAGACCAGCATCCCAGAGTGTGGCAGGTGTGGCCGGAGATACACGAGCTAGTGTTTAGCCAGTTCAGGTGCTTTTTCTTTGTGTGTGGGAAGCCTGGACATATGCTTAGAGATTGTCCAGTAGCCAGACGGGGACATGATAGGGGATGAGGCCTAGACACTAGCTCAGCAACCCACCATCACTCTCAGCTCAGCAGGGTGCATCCACTAGTGCAGGTGGTGGTTAGCACTAGAATAAGTTATATGCCCTAGCATCTCATAGGAGCAGGAGGTCTCCCTAGATGTATTCGCTGGTATGTTATGAGTATTCCACCTTGATCTATATGCATTTTTAGATCCAGGGGCTACCTTATCTTTTGAGATGCCCTATGTTGCTACTAGTTTTGGAGTCAGTCCCTAAATCCTATCATAATCCTTCTCAATCTCTACTCTAGTCGGTGATACAGTTATAACTCAATAGGTATATAGAAATTTCCCTATGACAGTTCTTCAAAAAGTCACCTCAACAGATTTAGCAGATCTAGCCAAGACAGATTTTGATGTTATCTTTAGCATGGATTGGCTGCATGCATGTTATGCCTAAATAAATTGTAGAATTCGTGCAGTAGAGTTTCAATTTCCTGGTGAGCCAGTCCTAGAGTGGAAGGGTAGTTCAGTTATGTCTGTAAGTCGCTTCATTTCCTACCTCAAGGACAGAAAAATGATTTCTAAGGGTTGTGTGTACCATCTAATTAGGGTCAAGGATACGACTATGCAGTCAGTTCCTATAGTGTGTGAATATCCTGAAGTGTTTCTAGATGATTTATTGGGAATTCCTCCCCAACGGGAGATTGATTTTGGTATTGACCTTCTTCTCGATACGCAACCTATATCTATTCCTCCTTACAGAATGGCTCCAGCTGAGCTAAAGGAGTTGAAGGAGCAGTTGAAGAATCTCTTAGACAAGGGTTTCATCAAACCTAGCAAATCCCTGTGGGGTGCACAGTGCTCTTTGTCCAAAAGAAGGATGGTTCCCTTCGGATGTGCATTGATTATCGGCTATTGAACAACATCACGATCAAGAACAGGTATCCTCTCCCTAGGATTGATGATTTGTTTTACCAGCTTCAGGGTGCTAAGTGTTTCTCAAAGATAGACCTCAGATTTGGATGCCATTAGCTTAGAGTTCGGGAGAGTGACATTCCGAAGATAGCTTTCATGACTCGATATGGTCACTATGAATTTGTAGTTATGTATTTTGGACTAACAAATGCTCCTGCAACTTTTATGGATTTGATGAACAGGGTTTTCAAGCCATATTTGGTTATATTCTCGATTGTGTTCATAGATGATATTCTCATACACTCTCCGAGCGAAGAGGTGCATGCCGCTCATTTGAGGGTGGTGCTATAGACTCTTAAGGATCGCCAGTTGTATGCTAAGTTTAGCAAGTGCGAGTTTTGGTTAAACTCAGTGGCATTTTTGGGTCATGTGGTGTCAAGTGAGGGTGTACAGATGGACTCTCAAAAGATAGAAGCGGTGAAGAATTGGCCTAGACCAGCTAGTCCTTCAGATATTAGGAGTTTCTTGTATTTAGTCGGTTACTACTGGAGGTTTATTGAATGGTTTTCATCCATTGCCGCACCGTTGACTAAGTTGACTCAGAAGAAGGTGAAGTTTTAATGGTCAAAGGCCTGTCAGAAGAGCTTCCAAGAGTTGAAGACTCGACTCACCTCAGCACCAGTGTTGACCCTACCTGAGGGTACCAATGGGTTTGTGTATATTGTGACGCTTCAAGGATCGGTCTTGGTTGTGTACTCATGTAGCATGGTAAAGTTATAGCGTATGCTTCCAGGTAGTTGAAGGTCCATGAAACGAACTATCCGATTAAGGACCTCGAGTTGGCAGTGGTAGTAATTGCCTTGAAGATTAGGAGACACTATTTGTATGGGGTCCATGTAGATGTGTTTATGGACCACAAAAGCCTACTATACGTGTTTACCTAGAAGGATCTAAATCTAGGTCAGAGGAGGTGGTTGGAGCTTCTTAAAGATTATGATATGAGTGTCCTTTATCATCCGGGAAAGACAAATGTGGTGGCAGACGCTCTCAGCGGGCTTTCTATGAAGAGTGTTTCCCATGTAGATGAGGAAAAGAAAGAGTTAGTGAAGGATGTGCATCGACTTGCACAACTAGGAGTTCGTCTTGTTGACTCAACAGATTGTGGTGTCATTATTCAGAATGGATCATAATATTCCTTGGTGACCAAGGTCAAAGCTAGACAATACGAGGATCCTATTTTGGTAAAGTTAAAGGAAGCCATTTAGAATCAGAAAGTGGAGGTCTTCTCCCAAGGGGGAGATGGTGTGCTACGATATTAGGGTCGTTTATGTGTACCGGGTGTTGATGACTTGAGGGAGCGGATGTTGCATGAGGCTTACGGTTCGAGATATTTTATTCATCCAGGTGCCACCAATATGTACCATGACCTACGGGAAGTCTATTCGGTGGAATGGCATGAAGAAGGACATAACAGAGTTTGTGGCTAAGTGTCCGAATTGTCAACAGGTGAAAGTTGAGCATCAAAGACCTAGAGATGTAGTTCAAGACATTATTATTCCTACTTGGAAGTGGGAGGAAATCAATATGGACTTCTTTAAAGGGTTGCCTCATACTCGCCCACAGTATGACTCTATTTGGGTGGTCATAGACAGGTTGACTAAGGTAGCTCATTTTTTACCGGTCAAAACTACCGATTCAGCAGAGGATTATGCCAAATTGTACATTCGGGAGTTAGTTCAGTTGCATGGAGTTCCCTTTTCTATCATATCAGATAGAGGTATTCAGTTTACCTCCCAGTTTTGGAGATCATTTCAGAAGGGGCTTGGCACTCAGGTTAAGCTCAATACAGCCTTTCACCCACAAGCAGATGGTCAGGCTAAATAGACCTTCAGACTCTTGAGGATATGTAAAGAGTGTGTGTGATTGATTTCAAGGGTAATTGGGATGATCATTTGCCTTTCATTGAGTTTGCATATAACAACAACTACAATTCCAGCATTCAGATGGCTCCGTTTGAGGCTTTTTCTGGGTGAAGATTTAGATTGCCTATTGGTTGGTTTGAAGTCAGGGAAGATGCACTGATAGGACAAGATTCCATACATGAGGCTTTGGAGAAGGTTTAGCTTATAAAAGAAAGGTTGAAAACAACCCAGAGTCGTCAAAAGTCCTATGTGGATGTGAGTAGGAGAAGAACTTGAGTTTGAAGTTGATGATTGGGTGTTTTTGAAGGTATCTCCCATGAAGAAAGTGATGAGATTCGGAAAAAAAGAAACTCAATCCTCATTATGTTGGTTCGAACTGGATTGTGAGATGGGTTGGCAAGGTAGCATATGAGTTGGAGTTACCCTCAGAATTGGCTTTAGTAAATCCATTGTTTCATGTGCCATTTTTGAAGAAGCGCATGGGTGATCCGTCTTTGGCCGGTGGAGAGTGCGGGTGTGAAGGGTAGTCTTAGCTATGAGGAGGTTCCAGTGGAAATACTTGATGATCAGGTCCGAGAGCTAAGAAACAAAGAAGTAGCTTCAGTAAAGTTATTATGGAGGAATCAACATGTTGAGGGAGCTTCGTGGGAAGTCAAAGAAGATATGATGGCCAGATACCCGCATCTTTTCCCTCACGGCCCAATTTCAGCTTGAGGTATCGATTTCCTCTCTAGTACTCTATATAGTTTCATGTTCATTCATGTTCCTAGTTTCTTTCATGTCAATGCATGTATGTATGATTCATGAATTTAGTTCAGTCATGTAATTTAGTTCGGAATCAGTCACTCTATCAGTTTTCAGCATTAAATGTTCAGTATTTGGTGTGATGGTTGCAGGCTAAGCTTTTCAGTATGTTTATTCATATTCGAGGATGAATGTTCCCAAAAGGGAGATATTGTAATACCCTGAAAGCTATAAGATCAGAATTGAAGGTTAAAACGGAGAAAACATGACTTTTCTACACCAAGTCATAGGACGAGTCATCCAGTGACCCGTGAGGTGCACCACGATTCTTTAGGTGACTCGTGGAGTGGAGTGTGGACTTGGTTGGATTTTTGGGTCGAGGGATGACCACGGGTGAAGCCACGAGTCATGGTCAGCACCATGAGTCGTTAAGTTGGCCATGGTCAAATAGTTTGACTTGGATGTTGAAGGTTTAGCAGTGCTCCCAATGACTAGTCACCACGAGTCATTGGGTACACCACGAGTCGTAGTGTCCCTCATGGTGACCAGTGATGATAAGCTTCTAGTGTTGGCAATGAGAGTAGACCATGAGTCGTGGTCCTTGGCGATGAGTAGTCCAGTCCCTCGTTGCGACTGGCAGTATGCTTTTTCCTGCGAATTTAGTAAGGGATTTTCCATAATTTATGATTTCTGAAGACCTAAACTACGTCGTTTTAAGCTCAGATAAGTGTATTTTAAGAGGGTTTAGTTCATTCTAAGCCTATCCTTCTCCATGCATGCAAGCCTAGTATTTTCTAAGGGTGATCAAACTTAGCATTCATCAAGTTCTTCCCCAAATTCCTTTGGCCATTGAAAAGGGTTGTGTAATCAAATTTTCCCAGGTATGTAGGGTTATGAATGGGTGTATCCATACACTCTCATGCCCAATCCCTCTTCAATTTCATGTGATTTCTAAGTTGATGAATCTATGGGGTTTTAATCCAACTTGGGAATTCTCTAAGTATCTATCATGGGTATTCTCTATGCATGTTTCTAATAGTGAATTATGATTTATGGGCATATTTTATAATTTTTTCAATTACAAATTATGATTTCAAAGTTTTACAAATAAGATGTCCATCTATGGAAGTTCACGAAAAGATGGGATTATGATCTATGCTTCTAGTTATATGAGATGTTCACGCTGAAAGTATGATTTTAAATTACCCATGTCTATGTTCATGTTTTGAGTAACCAAATTCTATTTCAAGAATGTTTAAGTATTGGGAAAGCCCATATGATCAAGTAAGTTTCATGATTTATCTAAATTTCATGTTATTAGCTTACCATATGGTTTTAGAGTCTAGACTCCCACTTTTGTTCAGCTTATGGTATGGTGTTATGTTTTCAAAATATGTATTTCATGTAATGATTCAGCTTCGTTGAAAAGTGATGGAGATCATATGCATGTTTTTAGGAGTAGTGTCTAGCATCGAGTAGGATAAGGGTCAGTCAACCTTATGCCTCAGAACTACGTGGCGACGTAGGAATGTTGAGATTATTTGGGACCTTCCTTCTGAGATTCCCCTATCCCCAAGGGGCCTTCAACTTGATATTGATATCATAGTAGCGTCCTTAACCCAGGCAAATCTTTGGACGGCTCTGCCCATTTGTGCGTAATAGTCGGGACCATGTAAGCTCTATCGTGGTAATATCAGTTATATGATGAGTCTCCCATTGTTCCTCATGATTTCAGGTATGCATGTTCATCAGTTTAGATATTATGTTTTCAGCAGGTTTGACCCAAATGTCCAATTTTACTTATGATTATCAGTTTTCATCTTTGGGTCATTCAATTCAGTTATATTTAAGTCATTTTTTCAGATAGTAACATGAAAGCCCTACTCTCAGACTCTTATGATGAAATATTTATGATATGCATGATCCCTGATTTTACTTAGCGGTTTTACTTACCTTGCATACTCGGTACATTCCATGTATTGACCACATACTCTATGCAATATCGTTTCATGATATAGGCTCGGACATTCAAGCTCAATCCTGCCGCTAGCCAGATCTTTAGTGTTAGCACCTCCCAGTCAGAATTGGTGAGTCCTCATCTTTCAAGGGCCCTTCTTATCAGTTATATTTAGTATTTTCAGTTTCAGACTTTAGTGAGTTTGTTGGGGTCTTGTCCCATCAACTTGTTAGTAGTATAGGCTTATCAAACATAGTACGTATTCAGCTTCATACTTGTGTTATGTATTCAGTATTTTGATGTTATCAGATTTTCAAACTTATGTTATGTTATATGTTAGATTTCCGTATTTAAAATGTTGTGCTTAGATGTTATGTTCATGCCATGGGTCGACTTGGAGCCTCTCGGGGTTCTTTGTTCCGTGTCTCGATTTGAGCCTATGTTCGGGTCATGACATTTTTTGCGCCTTTGGACCTGCGTTTCACAGGTCTAGCGTAGATGTGCCAATATTGAGCAATTTATCTTCCAGGTATTCTGGTTGGTGTCTGTGCTTGACTTGTATTTCACGCATTCGAATCTACGTTTCGCAGGTTTAGCGCCAATTTTTCAATTTTGCTCCTTCCACTTTTTGTCACATTTCGCACCTGTTCCATCCCTGCACAATCAAAGACAACACAAACATAACGTAAAAATAAGCAAAGGGAAGACAAATGAAAAAGCAGTTGGGTTGCCTCCCAAGAAGCGCCTTAGTTAACGTCGTGGATCGATGACTTAAATCTTCACAAGTCGCTTCCTTCTCAAGCATGCTTCTTGTTTGACATCCCCCTTCTCAAGTGCACTAGAGTCCTTAAGCATGATTTGTTGATGTCTCTTGGGAAATCTAGTGTCACTTTCTAAACTTCGGCATCTTGCATTATTGTAAGGTTAGTTTATTGGCGAACCGCCTTGACCTCTTCAAAGTCCATCTTGATCTCATCTTTATCATCATTTTGAGCTTCTTTCCATGAGTCAATTTGGAATAGGTCCATTGTTCACTTCTCTTTGTTATACTTCTCAATATCTTCTCGGCTTCTTCTTTTAGAGAACTATAGTTTCCATCTTGAGGAGTCAATACTTCCATGGGCATTGAGGAGTTGGTGTCCTTCTCCCCATTAGACTCTTACTCCAAAAAGGATTGGAGCATGGATTCCATTAGGTCATATATGGTGCTTCTTCCCGCACATGCCATGGCTTCATTCCTATCAAGCTCAAGAGCTTAACTTCCATCATAGCCACTATAACGAGAAGTGAACTCATTTGGGCATCCACCCCAATGTCTACCATGACCACCACATAAAGTGCATCTATACCCATCATAGGAGAAAGAAGGTGCACTCATCTCCCTTCTAGGGGCATATTTACAATCTTTTCGAAGGCGTGGTCTACCACAATTGGGACATGGGTCATCATGATAAGGGTTGAAACCAACAAACCTCATTTCATTCCATGATGACATAATACATATACAAATAAACAAAAATAAAAACAAAACAAGATGTAAAACAAAATACAAAACAAGTTTGAAGCAATAAATAACTAATAGCTATCACAACTCAACTCCCCTACAACGACGCCATTTTTGATAACGTCCAAATTTACTCCTCACTAGGATGGTGTGTAAACGGTCGTTGGAAAAACAAATATATCCAACAAGTGTAGGGGTCGAATCCCACAAGGAATTGGGTCGATAGTTCAAGAGTTATAAACTAATTCAAACTAAAATACATCGTTGTTCAACATTTGCAAAGTGAAAATGGGGGGAAAAGGGAAAACAATATCAAATTCTAACTTAGAGCTAAGTGAGGGGGATTCCAATTATTTCAATCACAAGTGAGGTGTCTAGGGGTGTGTTATTGACGGGCTAGTAGCTAAGATGAGATTTAATTCATTGTCTTAGATTCAAATTTAGCATAGATAGCAGTGGATAAAGCACATTCCCTCATTTCTCAATCACACAAATGTTTATGCTTTGGGTTTTCTCAAACCCCAAGGCCAAATTCAAATTATCAACCACAAAAGAAGGTCAAGCTATCTCTATCCTTGAACCTTTAATTGAGTGGGAATGTGGGTTTTGACTATCTCTAGCTCAACCCCACATATTGACACCCCAAATCTTCCCTATTATTTTCTCATCCAATTCTCACCCTTCTTTCTCAAGTAAAAGAAAGAAAGTAAATAAAATTCATATTTGCAACCATCAATTTTTACAATTAAAACTTGGAGAAAATAATAGATCTATACTTTCAATTATAATCCAAGAGCAATTAATCAATACCCATTCAAGTTTACAAACCCACCTTGCACACACCCTTAGCTAGCAAATTAACTATGCATATTTATAGAGAGATAGAAGATACCAAGAGAAATTCGCTCAAAATTCATCATAATCCTTCAAAAGTTGTTACAACAATTGTGGAATTCCCTAAAAAGGGTTTTAAAAAAAAGAGAAGAAAAGTACTTTTTATCTCTACAATTCTATAGTGTTTTTCTTCTCTCTAGAATTGAATGTGTTATATGAATTTATTATTTTTGGTGTAATATTTTGGGTCTTAAATATATGTACTTTCTTGTGTATAACTTTTCACAATTACCCTTGGAGGTTTCTAGGAGCTTGGGGAACCTTTCTGGAAAAAATTTCCCCTCCATCAGCGAAATGGGTCACTTGCCCTTCGAACTATGTTTAGCAGGTGCCAACTTGTGAAGCACCGGGGCCAACCTGCGAAGCACCCATAAATAGCCGATGCAAATAGTCCCACTTGTGTTTCACCTGCATTTTGAAAGTATGGATCCGCATTTCGCCAGTTAAAAGCATGTCTTTAGCAGCTCTTTTGAGTTCAAATCTTCCATTATATTTGTCTCCTGCAAATTCCTACATAGAGAAGAAAGAGGGCATAAAACTTTCCTGAGTTGAAAATCAAGCAAAAGGTCATGCTTAAAAGCCAAATGAGTTGGTAAATTACCTGTAACACCCCTAAAGTCTCTAAGATCAGACCCCAGATATAAAGCAAGAAACCAGCAGGAAAGTGAAATTTTTTCCTCAGAACGATCGTTTCAAACATTCTTAATGGTTCAAGATTAATACCAAGTTTTCACGACCCGAATAGGCCCGGATCGAGACATGGAACCTAAAATCATAAATTGCTCTAAGTCGACCCATGGCATGAACATGACAACTAAAGATTAACACAAGCAAAGCTGGTAATTGAATTTCAAAAAAGCGAAAGTCTGAATAATTACACGTTTATCCAACTGATATCACAACACTAAAACCGAAGTTGAAAATACAGGCTATGTCAGAAAAGCTCTACATACTGATGAGCTGATGGGAAAAGACCCCAACTAGCTCACTAAAAGTCTGAAACTGAAATGTCAATTGAACCATCTAAAAGTCCTCGAAGGACGAGGACTCACCAATCAAGCTGGCTGGACTAAACTTCAATAACAGGCTAGCTAACAGACTGACCCTAAATGTCTGAGCATGTATCATGAAATGATACAGCATAGGATGTGCGGTCAGTACTTGGAATATACTGAGTATACAAGATAAATAAAAACGGACTAATCAAAATACATAATAGTTCATAAGAGTATGACAATTCAAAGCATGAAATGATAGTCATAACATAAACATGAGGCTCAAGATTTTCAGAACTATTCATAATCTAGTCATAATCACAATCATAATCATAAGAGAAACCTTTGTAAAATATAAGTTGAGCCAAAGTATCGTAAACATGACAATGCATAAATCATGAGGAACAATAGGAGGACTCGTCTTAACCGGCACCATCATGATAGAGCTTACATGATGCTCCAACTATCTCGCTCAAGTGGGCAGAGCCATCCCAGGCTTGCCAGGAAAAGGACATAAATGAAGTGATATCACCAATAGGGACCCACATAGAGTCCATGAATATAATCCTATGTTGGCGCGTAGTTCTGAGATCTCAGAGTTTACCTGAACACTGGGCCTACTCGGAGCTAGACACTACTCCCAAAAACATGCACATGTGGGCTCATATAATTAACGTGAAATCATATATGAAGTTCATGGCTAGATAAATCATACCATACTTGATCATACTTAAATACATGATTATCCATTAAATAGGGCCTGTGAGTCGGCCAAAGTCATAAACTCATAAATCATGAAGAACATACATGCTTGAGAAAAACCACAATACTTGAAATTCATTAATTCATGAAGAGTACTTGTAGGGAATTACATCTTAAATCATAAATCATAAACTAGAGCTTAGGAGAAACAAATCATAATAGAATCATAAACTTGACTTTTCATGAAACTTGCATAATTGGGAAGAAATTTGCTAAAATTTGGAACCATGAATTAATAATCAAAATAGGTATAAAATCTACCCATAGATCTTAAAACATTCTTTAAAACATGAAGGGAATTGACCCATAGATAAATCATAGATAATTTCATAAAAATTAAGATAAAGCCCCATGAGATCATGAACTTGATCTAGAACTTAAATTCATGAAATCGAGGAGAATTTTAAGCATGAGAGTGAAAGGAACTCTCATTCCTAACCCTAAATACTTGGCAAATTTAATTCTACACTCTTCCTTGAAATCGAAAGAGAATTGGAGAAGAACTTGAAGAATTCTAAGCTTGATCTCCTTAGGAATTATCTAGTCTTGCATGCATGGGGATGGAATAGGTCAAAGTAGGCTAAACCCTCTTAAAACCCTCTTAACTGAGCATAAAATGACGTAGTTTAGGGCTAAGGAGCTAAGTATTTATGAAAATACCCTTAATGAAATCACAGGAAAAACTGAACTGCCAGCTGCTATGACCGTACCACAAGTTGTACAATCGACCTACGACTCATGGTAGACTTCTGTGCTGAACAAGTCCCAAAACATCACTCCTCTGAACAATTCCACAAATTCTACTATGACCCGTAATTCCAACCTACGAGTTGTACCCCCTACTCATACAATCAACACCTGGAAAGTCCCCAGTTCATGTTACGATCCGTACCACCAGTCGTTCCCATACACCATGATTCATAGTGGGGACTCGTGGTTTCGAAGGCCAACTGTTGAATCCTTACTACGAGTCATCCTACAAGTAGTACTGGTAACGCTCAAACTCACACTTCCTAGAAAAGTATAAAGTGGACGTTGTCAATAAAAAACCCAACAAAGAGGTTGGGTTCGAACCCACAAAGAATAAGGTAAGATCTAGACTAATGCCGGTACTTAAACTTATTAGTAAGTTATCTCCAAATTGGGGAGTTTAAAGAAAAACAATAATAAAACAAGATCACTATTATGTTTTTTATCATGATTTGCAAATAATTAGGGTATGTGTTCCCCATGGATTCATAACTGCTTCAGGTATACACATGTGATCAGTCCCAATACTTGTAAAACTGATAACAAGGGTTCATCCAAATGACTGGTTCGTCCTTATTGGATGACTATACCCAATCATCGAGTCAGGTCTCATGAGCGATTTCAAACTAACCGTTATTAATATGTTCAAAATTAACTTTCCTGGGACTACAGCTCAAGTCATACAATGATCATAAAAATCAAGGCTTTGTTGTAATTATCTTTTCCTAATCTCTACTTCTCTATTTCAAGCAAGTAAACAATTCGAGCAAGTCCTAATATTGCGCACCATTAAGAAACATTTCTAGATGAAGAGAATACAATACAAGCATATAACATTAGTTTTGAATCACTTTGTATAACCCTATTTCATTAATTCACCATGGTTCCCAGAACCCTAGTTGTGGAGGTTTTAGCCACTCATATTTGTAAGATTGTAATTTGTATTCATAGACAAACACATAATTAAATACTTACAATAATAATTGAAAGAAAACCTACTTTGAATATCATTGAACAAAATCAAGAACAATTGATAAAACCAAGTGTTGATCTTAAGAATTGTTCTCCAAAACTTGATAATAATTCACAAACAAAACTTCTCTCAATGTAAGCACATGTCTACTCCTCTCTCTCCTACTAAAAAAAAACATAAGAGGTATTTATATAGACATCATAAACCTTTTCCTAAACTAATAGGGAAATTTCCATATCTGGTGCCAACTCATCCTACGACTGGTCATACGACACGTAATAGGATTGTACGGCTCGTACCTGGCTCTCATACATTCCTTGGCTGCTGCATAATTGACTAAGTGTTGGAAAGTAGTACAACTCATACCATGTTTCTACGAGTCGTACAATCCATCTGTGGCTGGGCCCTAAGAATTTTGATATCTTCTAAAGTTTTCTACGAGTGTTGTGGTACGCCTCGTACCTTCCTCCTGTGACTTTTACTTTCTTGTTGCATTTGGAGTTCTGCCAAGCCTTTAAGAATCACCGAAGCTCCCCACGGCTCATGGTACGGGTCATAAGTAGATGTTACAATCTATGGGTTCCATCCATACCAAGAGACTTCTTATGCAAATTTTCTCTGAAGTTCTCCACGACTCCAGTTACGGCTCATACTGAGAGTCGTACTTCTGCCTTCACATCGTTTCATCCTTTTGAGATTTTCCACGAATCTCAGTACGACTCGTACAATCAAGGTACGGCTTGTACTGAGATCGGTATTTGGCTAATTTTATGCACTTTTATGCATCTTTTGCACATTTTTGCTCCAACACCTATTTTCCTTGAAAACAAAGTAAAGGCACCTCATATCTGTATAAACATACCTAAGTCCATGCTATTTTCTCAGTTTTAAGCATCGAAAGTGCTGTAAACTCACAACATACCAACACCCTCAACTTAAGACGTTTGCATATTCTTAGGAAAAGAAAATAAAAAAACTAAAAATAATGCTTAACTAGAAAATAAACCTAGGATACTATAGCCACCATCAATCAAAATTTGCACCATAAACTCAAATAACTTTTGACCTTTTTCCAGTTAAACCAAATCAGCGTATGCACATCAAGTAACCACAAACCATGATAAACAGGGATCAATATATGTCGTCTAGCTATTAGAAGATAGTCAAGTCTTTACCAATGCTTTTCACACAAACAACTGACAGAATAAAACACAAACCATGTATCCTCACAGCAAATGAAGTCTCCCACTCACAGATATAGAAAAATATGAAACATAGTACTGAACAAGTAAGACTTTCACCCTCACAAGAAATTTCCAAATACTGCACATCGGATACCATAGGCTTGCCTTTATTTTCTCTACTTTGGCTCTTCAGATGGTTAGGCTAGGATCACTATAGGACTTGATTTGGCTTGTAATTTAGGCTTTTAGGTTGGGTATGATAGATATGGAATCTTTTTAGTGACTAAACCCTCCTTGTAACTACATACACGTGGTTCTACTTTTTACTTTTTTCACCCTTTTTGATTTTTCAACTTTTCCTCCCTTTTCACCATTTTTATGCAATTGTATGGTTATGGTGTTTTTCAAATTTTCATTTATTTTTCTCATTTTGCATCTTCTTTTCAATTTTTCTTCTCTTTATCTTCTTTTTTCTTGTCACACCACACTTCATTTTAACCCTTCTTCTTTCCTCTTCCTTTTTCACCTCCCCAATATCTATTCACCCCTACTCTAGCTACCCTCAACTTAGGCATTTTACCTATGTTGAGGTTCAGAATGTCCAAGGAGGGACCAGGGATAAAATAGGTTCATTATAAAAAATAGGTACGGTTAATCAATTAATCAAAGAAAAATGGTTCATTTAAGGATCAAAATCCCGATCAAGATAATCATATTATTCTGGTAGGGCAATTTAAGCTAAAATGGGCTAAACAAAAATGGCCTATGATCCTTTCCTAACCAACCATCCTAAAACCTATGTAAAGACCAACCAGACAAGTTCTAAATCCTCTATGCAGTATTAAACTAGGTATAGACCTCACTCACTCATGTTTCATGTTTTGCATTCATTCTACCTGTCCGATTTATACATGGCTAACTAGAACTACTCATTCTAAGACACTAAATGACATAAAAAGATCCATAAAAATCATGCTTTGCAATCAACAAGTACATAGCTAACCATCAAAAATTTTAAACAGTGTCAATTTTTTAGAACTTCAAAACTAGTGTAATCTATTGACTGAGTAATCCTAAGCTACTTTCTAATTAAATAGAACATCCTAAACATGCCGGTTCTACTATATAGCGTGCTCGGGGAAAAAGAAACCCCGCAAGAAAAACCCTCAGACGAATCAAAAAAATTCAAAAATACAAGTACACCCCATCCCCTTTTTAAAAAGTATGCTTCATCCCCAAAGCATAGAATATAAAGCAGAAGAAAGG
Organism: Datura stramonium; assembly: GCA_018107945.1. NCBI lineage: Eukaryota > Viridiplantae > Streptophyta > Magnoliopsida > Solanales > Solanaceae > Datura > Datura stramonium. The sequence continues at coordinate 103,586 of JACEIK010004858.1, forward strand.
TAATATACCTGTGGCGCACTAAGCGCTCTTTTCATCCTACATAGATGGTACCTCCACTGCAGTCGTGGCATTGGTAGCGGCCGACGCTCTCAATGGTGTATCAATAGGGGAAATGGTTACTCCCTCAGTAGTAACGGTTGCTTCTACAGCCTCTGGAATCAATAGGGATGAATGTGGCTAGCTCGAAGGGTCCTTGCCATTCACAAGCTCGACATGGTCAATGGTAGAGCTACCCACTCCTCTCGCTCTCTTAAGCAGCTCTAACCTATGCTCTTCGTGAGTCTGCTGGCTCTCCAATTTTGCCCGCTTGCGCTCTTTCTTTTCTTTCTTTCTTTTCTTCTTTAGGGTCTCGTCTCCAACATCCTCAAAGACCCTCTTTTTTCATTTTTCTCTCTTAGCTCTTGTAGGATCCCAATATGCTGTCAAATAAAGCTCCTCATCTATGCCAATGTCGTGGTCAGAAAGAGTGGGGGCTACTAGAATTGCCGGCTGCCGTGATGACAGCTCGGCCATTTGGCTATGAAGAGCCCCCAACTTCTCACAGAAGCTGCCAGTGTTAGTCTGCTCGGCTATGTGATCATTGAAGTGGCTCTCAAAGCTATCTGGCCTGGCGTGTAGGGCTCGTGCAGCCGCCTCAATCTCAGCCTTTATCCAAGGCTTCACATTCTCCATCATAGACTGTACCTTCTTCTCATCTAAGGTTAGTCTCTTAGCCATCTTCTGGAGAAATTCCTAAGGCACTAGCATGTACTCGGTTGGAGTCTAGCTCGGAAGGCCCATAGGTGGTGCGACAGAGGTCTTGGGAGTTGTCTCTAAATGACCGGCGTCTGTAGCTATTGTCTCATCCTACTTCTGTGAGGTGGGGGCATTCACCTGCTCGGCCCCAATTATACATGGTACCAGCACTACTGTAGAAAGTCATGCTCGGCTTACCAGGTTCATTTCGTCCCAAATTAAACCAATACGTACTCTTTGTTGTCCTCCGATCAATTTCTCCTTACCACGATGCACCTTGATAACTGCCTTTGTGCACATCCAGAATACGAGACTCAAGAATGGGATGGTAGTGGTCGATCGGAGAGCCCAATCCCCGATCTTCTCCAAAATGAGCCTCGGGATGTTGATGGGGTATCTGGACATGATACATGCCACCAATGCTACTCTGTTTATGCTGAGGGTATTTTCATTCATGGTCGGGGCCAACCGATGGCAAACTAACGTCCAACAGGCTTTTACTATGATGTTTAGCGAATTCTTGGTGACCTGCTTTCCTCTAGTGACCCATTTTTCTTCCTCCTTTTCCTTAGCAATAACCACAAACATCCACTAAATCTGCCTCTACCTTTCATCAATGCCTAACTGCTTGATCTTTTTCATGGCATCCACCCGGTATTCATACTCTGGTGTAGTGTCTGGTGGTATGAATTGGGGCTCATATTACACCCCAATAATAGTGCGGTCGGATATATCAACATTGCGGCCTCATACCATAATGCTCTCCAATTTGGCCGATCTTTCAAATTTTGCCCTTCCTTTGCTTTCTGCTCCATGGTTGACAAATAATTGGCATAGAACTCCCGGATGATCTCTGAAGTGTACCGATCCGGGGTTCTAGCCATCCAAGCAAACCCATTCAATGCACTGGTAAGGATCCGTGACTATTATTGAATAATCCACCTAGGTTTGTTCTTGGCAGTGAGAGCAATACCCTGTTCATAGATCTCTTGTTCTCCCGATACTCTCCACCGAATGGTATGGTTCTCCCTAGGCAGAGTCTGCTCCTTCTTGGTATTGGCTGTTTCCCCTTCAGATTCAGACTCACTATCTCCATCGCTGGATCGGGCCTCTTCGTACCCCTCATCATCATTAGAGCCACTTCCAGACTCTTGNGAGCCACTTCCAGACTCTTGGGCTCTTTTATCAACTCCTCCTTTGACTTGGGAGCACCAGTAGATGTGGAAGTGGCCGCCTCGGCCTGGGATTTAGATTTTTCCCTAGTGGTTCGGGTCCCATCAGTGTCAGATGTATCGACCCTGTATTCCTCCAATGAACTACTAGGTGTGTTTCCTGCTTGTTCAAATTCAAAGGTTTTGTCTATCAATGCCCTCCGAGTATTTTTTTTTGGATGCTTTCCTCTTATGAGTCATTGTACCTATGGAGAAAAAGGGTTAGAATTCCAAACCTGAGAAAAAGAAAGTAAGAAACAATTCCTCTGTAATTTTCACAGGTCTACAGTATGAGTCATACCTTGGAGGTACGTTCATACTGAGACTCGTAATGTCTCAGATCAATGTTACACCTCAGAGGTACAACTCGTACCACGAGTCGTATGAGGATGCCTCTTGAAAATCAATATTCTGTATTTCTCCACGACTCATGGTACGACTCGTAAGTCGATTCCATGAGTCATAGGAAGGATCATACTGTCACTCTTGGACTTAATCCTTTTTAGACTCCTGGTAAAATTACCAGGTACGACTCGTAGCAGGATCCTACGGGTCGTACTAGGTGTCGTACCACTTACTTTTTACATATTTTGCTTGGGACAATCCCAACGATCCATCCTACGAGTCATAGGAAGGCTTGTCAAGCCTATACTTTTCTTGTTTTCAAGTCAGTTTGCAGGTGAATTTAATTTTGTGTTGGGTACTCAGAATTCTCCAAGTCTAGGCATGCATTCTTCATTTTTTTACAACTATCCATTCCTCCCTTTTTTATTCACAACTTGTAACTCAAGTTATAGCAGTTCCTATTCAATGTTTAACATGTTTGAATTCTACCCAGTCTCACATTTAATTTACACATCACTGGTCATTGTCCTTTTCTATTTTTCATGCATTTTGAGGACTCACTGTGGTTGCACAATTTCACATAAGCACATAGGTCTTTTTACCCAACTCAAAGCATAAACACTTACTTGAATTTCTTTGTAAACCTAGCTCAACTTCGACTGAGAATTAGTGACTAGGGTTGGACTTCGAGTTGAGTAGTGTTAATCGAGCACAAAGTTTGCTCAATTGATTATGACTTTGAGTTACCAGAGTGAGAGAAGTCGTAGGATTGCTCGTGGGTTCAAGTTTTAGTATGTGGGAGAAGGTTCTAACAATTTTGAAGTTTAAATATCTTTAGGGCAAATTTTAAAAAATCTAGGCCAAGTAGGGTTATAAGCGATTTGATCGGTCATGACTTGTACCACGAGTCGTAGGAAGATTTTATGACTCATCCCTAGGACTCGTAATAGAGATGTTAAGAAAACTTACCTATGGACCTACAATTACATCCTATGACTCATACCATGAAGGTACGATCCGTACTAGGTAGTATACCCTTTTGCCTAGGGTTCATTGATGCCGACAGTTGACCCAACTGTTGTTCAATCTTCTTGATAGCTATGGCATGTGATTCAACTCTCTGACCCATGCTAGATATATCTCCACGGATGTCTTTCAACTGATCATCTATAGGTCTAACCTTCTTTAGTATCTAAGCCATCATGCTCTCCAACTATAACTGTCCAGCCTCCCCTTAACGTGCATTAGGAGACATGTATAATCATGCTCGATCATTGCGATAACCGTCATCCCTTCTCCATTCTCCCTCTTTATCACGACCTCGGCTTCTATCTCTGCAGCCATTCCAGTCTATATTGTTTCAACCCTAGTTTCCAGAACCTTGATGCCGAGTGTCTTTTCTAGATCCTTGGGTGTTGTCTTGGAAACCTGCCACTTAGTTGTCTAAGAAGTTTGCCTCCTCCTCGGAATCTGAGTACTCAAGACCAAGTTCCTATCCCTCTATCCCCACTATATTAACTTTTCTAGCTCCAGCACCCATGATATACTTCGTGAGAAAGTCCAATGATGTACACATATGGGATAATTCGTGGTCACGTTCTTCCTCCTTCCTTCGTTGGTCTGTAGTCAAACCAACAACATATATACCAGTAGCTGCTTCTGCTTCCTGGGTGTGTTATGCTCTGTTTGTTTTTCGTCACTCTGTCTAGAATAGTGGAAGCTTGCTCCCAGGTGTGGCTCATCAGTGCTCCTCCCTCCATTGTGTCTACTACAACTTTAGTACTGTTATTTAGAGATCTATAGAAAAATTCCAGCAAACTAGCATCAGGAATTTTGTGGTTTGGGCACTTGGTCAACTTTTTCTTTAATCTCAACCAGGTTTCATTTAGTGCCTCTGTCTTCAGTTGTCGGAAATTATATATTTAATCCTTAAGATGCAACATCCTGGAGGGTGGAAAGAATCTCTCTAGAAAAGCTTGTTTTGAGCTCCCTCCAGTTTGTAATGAAGTTGTTGGGCAACTCTGATAACCATAGAGTGGCTTCCCCAGACAGAGAGAATGGGAAGAGTCTTAGCCTTATTGCATCCCGGCTTACTTAGGCCAACCTATACACCTTACATATTCCAACAAAGTTCATTAAGTGCAGGTTGGCATCATTAGTTGCATGACCACTAAACACCCCCTTCATGTTCAACAATTGAATCATGGTACTAGTGATGTCAAATTTTGCTCCAGCAGGAAAAGGTGATGGTACAATAGCTCCCGTTGACCTGACTTCAACAATGTTTGGGTCCTCCTCATCAAAGAATTGAGGGGCATGTCTCTGGCCTCTACTGACCCTTCCATGGAGCATTGAAAACCTCATCTCAAGCATCATCGGCTTCCTGAAGTGCAGCTTACCGAGCTAGCTTAGCTTGCCTAGCTTCTTCAGCAAGACGGGCATCTCTCTGCTCTTGGCTCTCCATCCTTCGTAGTGTTCTTTCAAGTTCGATATCCAAATGAATCAAGGGATTTTAACTTCGTCGGGTACTTGGCATTCACTAAGCGATAACTTGTGGGTGTCCAAAAGAAAAACAAAAGGAAAACATAATTAAGGAAATATCAACCAAAAGTTAAATACAAGAAATTAATCTAATCATAGTCGTATTCCCCAGCAATGGTGCCATTTTTTGGTAACGCTCAAACTCATACTTCCTGGCAAAGTATGAAGTAGACGTTGTCAATAAATAACCCAACAAAGATATTGGGGTCACACCCACAGGGAATAAGGTAAGATCTTGACTAATGCCGGTACTTAAACTTGTTGGTAAGTTATCTCCAAATTGGAGGGTTTAAAGAAAAACAATAATAAAACAAAATATAATTGTGTTTGTTATCAAGATTTACAAATAACTAGGGTAAGTATTCCCCATGGATTCATAACTACTTCGGGTATACACACGTGATCAATCCCAATGCTTACTTGTAGAACTGATAGATAGAGCTCATCCAAACGACTGGTTCGTCCCTATTGGATGATTATACTCAATCACCGGGTCAGGTCTCATGAGCGATTCAAACTAACTGTTATAAATATGTTCCAAATTAACTTTTCTGTGACTGCAGCTCAAGTCATACAATGATCATAAAAATCAAGGCCTTATTGTAATTCTCTTTTCCTAATCTCTACTTCTCTAGGTTCAAGAAAGTAAAGAATTCGGATAAGTCCTAATGTTGCACACCATTAAGAAACGTTTAAAGATGAAGAGAATACAATACATGCGTTTACCATTGGTTTTTGAATCATTTTGTGCAACCTTATTTTGTTAATTCACCATGGTTCCCACAACCCTAGTTGTGGAGGTTTTGAATCACTTTGTGTAACCCTATTTCGTTAATTTACCATGGTTCCCACAATCCTAGTTGTGGAGGTTTTAGCTTCTCATGTTTGAAAGATTGTAATTATTATTCATAGAAAACCACATAATTAAATACTTACAACAATAATTGTAAGAAAATATTCTTTGAATATTAATGAACAAAATCAAGAACAATTGATAAAATCAAGTGTTGATCTCAAGAATTACTCTCCAAAACTTGATAATAATTCACAAATAAAGAATCTATCAATGTAACACGTCTTCTCCTCTCTGTCCTACTAAAACAAAATATAAAAGTTATTTATATAGACATTAGAAACCTTTTCCTAAGGTAACGGGGAAATTTCCATATCTTGCGCCAACTCGTCCTACCCGTAACAGGATTGTGCGGGTCGTACCTGGCTCTCATATATTCCTTGGCTGCTACAGAATTGACTAAGTGTTGGCAACTGGTACGACTCGTACTATGGTCCTACGAGTCGTACAATCCATCTGTGGCTTGGCCCTGAGAACTTTGACATCTTCTGAAGTTTTCTACGAGTGTTGTTGTACGCCTCGCACCTTCCTCCTATGATTCGTACTTTCTTATTGCATCTAGAGTTCTTCCAAGTGTTTATGAATCACTGAAGCTCCCCAGCTCATGGTACAGGTCATAAGTAGATATTACGATCCATGGGTTCCACCTGTACCAAAAGACTACTAGTCTTACCTATTGGATTAGTCTTACTTGTTGATTGATTCTATTAATGTTGTGCTTTCCCATATTGTTAGTATGAATTGAAATCTCAGTTAGCTGCATGATAGTTCAGCTTCAGTCAAAATGTTAGAAGCCTCAGTGTTAGTCAGAAATGTCAACTGATCAATTTCACTATAGAAATTTCTGAGGTGTCATGCCTCCCAATTATTAGAATTAAACTCAGTGTCAGTTTTAGTGGTTCTATAGGCATCATGACTCTTTCAAATAATAAGCTCTGATCAGCCTTAGGACCCCAGCTTCAGATTACAGTTTATTCTTTAGATGGTTACGACGTTTCCAGATAAGTAGCTCTGACCAGTCTTAGAACCCATTATAGAATCCGGTCTGATAAGACTCTCAGGGTGCTTTCAGATAGGTATTCCCGACTTAGTCTTGGGCCCTAGTTTTGAGCTATCAGCTTAGTAATCAGTCTAAAAATATCCAGTGGGAGCAGGACTTAGCACCGAGAGGATCGGGGTTCCAGCACACCCAGGTTCCCAGAACTACGTTGCCACCGTAGGTTACAGTTTTATTGGCCTCATGGACCCAGATTTGTGATCACCCAATTCATGCATTTATACCTTGGCAAGGTATATTGGGTCTTACTGATGGGGTGTATACATCGGACTCCATGACTAGTTCACGTGGTTATATGTCGGTTATAGACTCTCTCACTAGTCAACTCAGTTCAGTTCAGTATCTCAGATTTAGGGCATTTCCTTGACCATCAGACAGGGTCTTTTATACCGTCTCAGTTATTCAGTTCAGCAGCTTCAGTTGGTCATTGCATGTCTATTCAGTTCAGTATTTTTTCCCATTGTGTTATGTTTCTCTCACTTACTCAGTACATTCAAATTACTGACGCATACCTTTTATGTTGTATCATTTCATTATATAGTTGCAGGATCTCAGTCTCAGCCTCGCTAGCCTATTGCTCTCAAAAGACTCTAGCTGCACTTTTGGTGATTCCTCATCTTTCAAGGAGGAAGATCATTTATTACAGTTCTATTTTTCTTCCTTATAGACTTGGAGTTACCTAGGGGCTTGTCCCAGCAACTCATCAGTTTTAGTGGCTTTTAGACACAGACTTGGTCCTTTCAGACTTGTAGTTTTGTTCAGATATTTTTAAATTTTTTTGATTCAGCTCTATTTTCATAAATGTTTTATAGTTTACTTTCAATCTTCCGCTATATTTATATGTTTACTCAGAATGCCAGTGTATGATAGATCAGGGGTTGACTTGGGGTTACTTATGACTTCAAATACCGTGTCTCGTCCAGGGTGTAAGTTCGGGGTGCGACAAACTTTGTATTAGAGCACTAGGTTTAGAGTATCCTTTGATGTTTGAAAGCCGCATCGAGTAGAGTCCTTTTCACAGGTGTGAAGCACGCCACACTTACGACGGGGACGATATGAGATGTTATTAGGAAAATTTTCCTTTTATTCATACTCTTTATCGTGTGTTGAAATTCAATTCCAGAATCGTTCTCCTAACTCGTGCTCTATTTCATTTCAGTGAATTATGCCTCCGCTGTAACACACCAGAAGGGCCTACGAATAGACCTGGGAGTTGAAGTTGAAAACTGTAGAAAACATTGAATTTTGCACCAGTACAACTCGAGGTACAAGTCATCGTGAGGACCTATGACTCGTAACTCGAGTCGTGGGGAAACCGGGAGCCTGAGGTTGTGTCACGGGTAGTCCTACGAACCGCGGTGAGAAGGTACGACTCGTGGTTAGGAGTCATAGTGAATATCTCAGTGGTGCCAGAGTGAGTCGTCACAGATCTTGGTATGACTCGTAGGATGTAGCAACGATTCGTAGTGAGGAGTTGTGGTTAAGTCATTTTGGTTTCGGTGGATGGTACCACGGTTGAAAGTACGACCCGTAGGATGGTGGTACGAGTCGTGGTATACCAGTCATGGAAAATTTCAGAAAGTTAGGAGAAATGGGTGAAGTGGCCACGAGAGGTAACCACGAGTCCTGACTTGATGGTACGACTCATGGCACGACTCATGGTCGGGGCCAGAACTGCTTTTCAGGAAAATTTCAGTAAGGGAAATTTTGACTTTTCTACGCTTTTGGGCCCTAAACCACATCGTTTTAAGGACATAACAGGGTCTTTAAGGGATGAAAACTCCTATTAAGGTCATTTTAGCAATTACAAGTGTTAGAGAAGGGAGTAGGAAGGGTTTTAAGCAACTTTCTTCAAGATTTTTCAAGTTTTCACTTTGGGTTCTTCAAGGAAGTAGGAAATCACAAAATTTCCAGGTATGTGGGGTTTCGAATGGGTATATTAGACCCTACCCATGCCCATTTATTTCCATTTCCTATGATTAATTGACCGAATTCTTGTGGGTCTTAATCCAATTGCATGATTTCTCACAAGTTTACATGAAAGTGTGGTAGTATGTTTAAATTACGGATTTTGAAGTAATTGGGCTGATATTTCTTGTATATTTTATATTTCATGATTTAAAAATCTAAAAGTATGGATGCCCAATTATGAAGGATTTTTAGTAAAATTCATGTTCATGATGATTCCGCAAGCTTATCACGAATTTTTGAATTTTCAAGCATGTCTTCAAGTTTTCTATTCCTCA
>JACEIK010004859.1:21340-36574 GCA_018107945.1 Datura stramonium
CCCCAAAGAAAAGAACTAATAACTAGGAGAGAGAAATACCTGTGGCACTCTAGGTGCTCCTGTCATCCTATGGACGTGGGTGTGAAGGCACGCTCTCCGTCTTTGCAATCGTGGCAACGCACTCAATGGTGTGATGGTGGGGGTTGTGGTTGCCCTGTTAGCCTCTGTAACTCTCTGGGATGAATGTGGCACACTTGAAGGGTCCTCTCCATTCGCAAGATCCCTAGGCCAAGCAGTTGAACTCCCAGCTCCTCTTGCTCTCTCCTGCAGCTCAGACATATGCTGGTCATGAGTCTGCAGGCTAGCTGTTGTCGCCCACTTGTGCTCCTTTTTCTCTCTCTTTCTTCTCTTCTTGGTGGCCTCCTCATCAACAACCTCCACCGACTTCTTTTTTCCTCTATCCCCTCCAGCCGACTCATGACTCCAAAAGGCCCCTATGTCAAACTCCTCATCGAGCTCGTCCTCAATAGTGGAATGGAGGGGTTGGTAATATGGCCGACTATTGAGATGAAAACTCAGCTACCTAACTCCTAATAGACCCCAGCTCATCCCATAGACTCTGCACATTCGGTTGCTCAACTAATATCTTATTGACTTATAGCTCAAGGCTATCTAGTCTGCTATACAACCCTCTAGTTGTCTCCTCAATCTCAGCCTTGACCCAAGGCTTGACATGCTCCATCATTACATTAACCTTTTTCTCAGTCAAGGTCAGCCTCTTGGCTAGCTTCTGTAAGAACTCCTGAGGCACAAGTATGTATTCGGTTAGGACCTAGCCTGGTGTGGCTAGTGGAGGAGTAGAGGAAGTATTAGGAGCAGTTGTTATATGGACGGATTTAGTAGCCGACATCTGATTCTGCTCAACTAAGGTGGGGAATTTACCTGCTCGACCCTTACTAACTGTGATGTCTGGACTGCTGTTGGTGCTTTATTGGCTCGCCAGTTCATCTCATCTCGTATCAAGCCAATATCAACAATCTATATACCTCCGACTCTTGCATCTATCTCTGCTATCACCCGAATACCTGACTCACTACAGCCTATATATAAGACTCTAGAATGGAATCGTGGTGCTTAAGGCTAGAGATCAATCCTAAATCTCCTCTGTTATAACCATCGGGATGTTGATAGCATAAACCGATATGATGCTCGACACCAATGCTGCTCTGTCAGTGTTTAAAGTGTTATTATTCATCATTGGCACCAACATGTGGTGAACTAGTGTCCAGCAGGCCTAGCTTTGGTGACGTGTCATCCACTAGTCACCCAATCTACATCCTCTTTTTCCTCAGCTATAACTCTATCCAGCCATATTACCTATCTTTGCCTCTCCCCTAAGCTCAATTGCTTGACCCTTTTTAGGGCCTCGGCATGGTAAAATCAAACTCTTTTGTGAAGGTTGGGGCCTGATAATCTATCCCATACAACATTTGAGCAATGGCCCACTCAGAGACGTCAACAGCTCTCCCTCGGACCATAACACTCTCCATTCTAGATTGCTCCTTCATCCTCTGCCCAGCCGGAGTCTGCTACTTTATAGTATCCAAGTAGTTGGCATAAAACTCCCTGACCATGTCAGTAATGAAGCTGTCAGGGGTTCTTTCCATACACCTAAACCCATATAACTCGAACAACCGTTTTATCTCCTCGGCCACATTCAGGGCACTAGTCAAGATCCGCAGCTCCTCCTGTATGCTTTGCCTCGGGTTTAGCTTTGATGTGAGGGTGAGGCCCTGTTCATAAATCTCTCGAGCCCCTAGCACACCCCACCTGATGGTACAACTCTCTTAGGGTGGGGTCTGATCATCATCCTCATACTATTCCTCATCCTCAAACTCGACCTCACCTGAACCCTCTCCAACTTGGGCCACAGATGATCCTTCCTCTACATTTGAGCCACTACTGTACTCTTGAGATTGTACATCATCTCCCTCCTAAGACTGGGGAGCATCTACTGGTGTGGCTGAAGTAGCTTCGACTTGAGCCTTGGCGTGTGCCCTAGTGGTTTGGGACCCATCTGTCCCGTCGATGTCAACTTCGTACTTCTCCACCAAACCACTAGGTGTATTTTGTTCCTGCTCGAATACATAGGTCTCATCACTTAGGGCCCTCCGAGATGTAGTCTTAACTCTTGCCCTCTTGTCCTGGGCATCCTTGGTTTCTCATCTTTTGTGAGTCATTGTACCTGTGGAGAAGAGGTTAGTATATCAGATCTCAGAGAAAGAAAGCAAAAAGAGCATATTCAGTATCATATTATGGTTTATCAGTATGAGTCGTACCAAGGTGGTATGATCCGTACTATGACTCGTACCTAGGTGGTACAATTCGTACTGATGGTCGTATAATGAACTTATGAGAATGTGACTTTTTGTATTTTGTATGACTCATTATCACAATTCGTAGTGGGATTCTACGAGTTGTACCAGGGGTCATGATTTTAATTTTGAATTTTACCCTTTTTGTTTCTTTGGTATGACTCGTGGTGTGATACAACGACCCATACCAAATACATATCATGATTTTCAAATTTAGTGTTCCCGGGACAAGTCCCAACAAATCATCCTATGAGTCATAGTAGGAAACCACGAGTAGTAGGATGGCTCGTGAAGTCTGTTCTCACTATATGCATCAACAAGTGTGTAGGCAATCAAATTTTTGGGGTGGATACTCAGACCTCACCAACCCTTTACTTCATAAAACACCCAGATTCACTACCCTACACTACCACAATTTAATTTTCCCAATAACTCATTACCCACGAGCAAAAAAAAATTCACAAAGCATTTCTTCTTCCATACCCCATCATATAACATCCTCATAGCCTACTGATCATGTTTTTACTCCACTTCATTTTCATGAGTGGAGGATTCACAGTGCATTCAGCTATTATTAACAAGAAGAGATGAGTAAAATTTCCAACTTACTTGCAAAGTTTCTTGAATAATTCTTGCTTGCTTTGGGTTTGGAATAGGAATTCGATCCAATGTTGTGATTTTATTGCAAACTTATGTGCAAATGGAATGGGGCATGAGTTACAGGTGAGTGGAGAGTGAAGGGGGCTGATTGTAGGTTTATGTGAGAAATTACAGACCAGTTTTTATTTTAAATAGGTTATTGGCTGGTTTAAAAATCCAGGTCGAGTCGGGTCAAATTGGGTCTTTCATTTAATAGGTCCATTACGAATCGTACCATACCAATGACTCGTCCATTGAAATTATANCAACTTCTGACCCTTTTCCATGAACCAACATCAGCTAATGTATTACAAGCAACCTCAAAACATAATAAACAGGGATCAAGACATGTCATCTAGCTATCAATAGGCAATCAAGTTATCACTAATATTTTTCACATAGACCAACGGTAAGAGTAAACATTATCCATGTACCCTCACAACAAATGAAGTTCTCAAATATGTATGGGACTAGACAAATGAAACACTCACCCTCACAAATATAATATCAAATATGTATGGGACTAGACAAATGAAACACTCACCCTCACAAAGAAGTTCCAAGTACCACGTATCAGATATAATATGCTTTCTTTTATTTTCTCTACATCAGATTGTCAGATGGTTATGGCTTGTAATGTAGGTTTAGGGATGGACATGATAAAGATGAGAGATTTTTTTTAAGTGACTACATACATTGGCTTCACCTTTCACCTACTTCACCCTTTGTTCTTTTCATTCCTTGTCTTCCCTTTTTACCCCTTTTGTATACATTTGCATGGGTGTGGTGTATTTTCAACTTTTTCAGCATTTTTATTTTCTTTTGAAATTTCTTTTTCAAGATTCTCAAATTTTTTTCTCATCTCTTTTCTTTTTACCACATCACACCTTATTTTTCACCTTTTTCTCTTTTCTTTTCCTTTTTCTTGTTCCCACCATTTACGCACCCCTACTCTAGCAATCCTCAACTTAGGAATTTTGCCTATGTTGTGGTTCACTATATCCAAGAAAGGACCAGGGTCAAAATAACTTCATTATAAATAAATTGGTACGTTCATTGGTTAATCAAAGAAAAAAATGGGTCAATTAAGGATCAAAATTGGGATCAAGGGTTTCATATGATTTTGGTAGGATTATATAGGCTAAAAGTGAGCTAAACAAAAATTGCCTATGATCATATCCTAACCAAACATCCTTAGCCTATGCAAAGACCAACCAAGCAAGTTCTAGATCTTCTACACAATACTGAACTAGGTACTTCACCTCACTCTCTCATGGCACATGAACTATATTCACCTCACTTTGTCTGGTTTACACATGGCTTAACAAGACTCCTCATGCTAATAAACTGGATGACATCAAAAGAATCATAGAAAACATGCATGTTGTCACAAATACATAGGTAATGCATCAAAAAAATTTTAAACAGGGTCAATTTTTTCCAAAAACCAAAACTAGTGCATTTTCATTGGTTGAGTGCTCCTAAGTTATTTCCCAATTAAACAAAGATCTCAAACTAAAAATAAAAATTCTAAACATGTTTGTTCTACTAGATAGCATGTCCAAGGGAAAAGAAACACGGCAAGAAAAACCCTTGGACGTATCAAAAATCCCAAAAATAACAAGTACACCCCCTCCCCTTTTTGAAAATTTAGCTTCATCCCCGAAGCATGAGATAGAAGAACATAGGGAAGGAAACATACTTGGGGCTACTCAGACTTCGCCCTGTGGAGGAGGTACCTCCACTGTAATCGTGGCGCTAGCAGTGGATGGCACACTTCTTGAAGTATCAACAGGGGGAGTGGTTACCCCCTCAGTAGTTTTGGCAGCTTCAACGGCCTCAGTGTGAATAGGGGTTAAATCGGGCTGAGGCATGGTGGGGATGCCCGCTCCTCTAGCTCGTTCCTACAACTCTGACATATATGCATCATGAGTCTACAGGCTCTCTGCTCTAGCCCACTTGCATTCTCTCCTATCTTTCTTCCTCTTCTTCCTCCGACTCTTCTCTCCATCATCCTCAGCAGCTCTCTTTTTTCCCTTGTCTCCAGCAGCTACAGTCGGCTCCCAATAAGCTTCCAAATCAATCTCCTCATCAAATTCTGCATCTAGGTCTGGAAGAGTGGGGGCTCCTATAACTGTTGGTTGTCATGATGACGACTCAACTACTTGGCTTCGAAGAGCCCCCAACTCCTCATGGAGACTGCTGGTGTTTGTCTTCTCCACCATCCGTACATTGAATCGGCTCTCAAATCCATCTAGGCGAGCATGTAGAGCCTGAGCTACTATATCTATCTCCGCCTTGATGCATGGCTTTACATTTTTCATCATGACCTGAATCATTTGCTCTGCCATGGTCAACCATTTGGCCATCTTCTGGAGGAAGTCCTGTGGCACCAAAACACGCCTTACTAGAGTCTGAGTCTACAAGCTAGGTGGTGGTGTGGTAGATGTGCTAGGAGCTGCCTCCAAATTACTGGCATCTATAGTCGATGTCTCGCTCTGCTCTTGTGTAATAGGGGCATTCACCTATGTGCCCCCTATTGGCTGAGCCAATGGAACTGTTGTGGGTAGCCGAGCACAGCTTACCGGGTTTATTTCATTCCGAATAAGTCCGATATCTGCAATCCTCTGGCCTCTGATTTAACGCTCCTCACCCCGTCATACTGGCGCCCCTACCTCTATACATAGCCTGAATACTAGACTTGAGAATGGGATGGTAGTGCTTACTCCCACCGCCCGATCTCTTATCTCATCTGCAATGATCTTCGGGATGTTGAATGGATAGCAACATATGAGGCATGCCACCAAAGTTGCCCTGTCACCACTGAGGGTGTTGTCATTGACTATGGGTGCTAGTCGGTGGCGTACTAGTGTCCAAAAGGCCTTAGCAATAAAATTCAATGAACTCTTGGTAACCTGCTTTCCTCCAACAATACACTCAACTCCCTTCTTACCCTCAGCAATCACCTCTGCCAGCCATTTCAATTGCCTTTGTCTTTCTTCTAAGCCCAACTGCCTAATTTGCTTCATTGCCTCCACCCTGTACTGATATTATGGCATCATCCACGTAGGCCGGAACTGTGGTCCATACAGAATCCGAGTGATGGTCTGCTAAGATATGTCAACCTCTCGACCCTGAACCACAACACTATCTAGACAAGGCTGGTATTTTATTTTCTTCCCCTCCTTCGCCTTTATCTCCATGGTGGACAAATAGTTAACGTAGAACTCCCGGACCAATTCTGCTATATACTGAGATGGAGTCTTGTCCATCCACTCAAAACCATAGAAACTGAATATCTTCTTCATCTCCTCAACTTCATTGAGTGAGTTAGTGAGGATCCGCGGCTCTTTATTGATGCTCTGCTCATAAATCTCTCTAGCTCCAGTTACTCTCCACCAGACTGTGCAGTTCTCTCTGCGTGGGGTATGTACTTGTGCAGCATCTAGGGCCTCCTTCTTTTATTCATCACTGCCACTTTCTTCACCTGATTGGGTCTCCTTAGACCCTTCTTCTACATTTGAGTCATTTATTGACTCCTAATTATCTCCTCTATCTCCCTCCTCAGACTAGGGAGCTTGGGCAGATGTGGAAGTGATTGCTTCAGCTTGTGCTCTTGCTTTGGCCCTAGTGGTTCTAGTTCCGTCTATTTTTGTAGTGTCATCTGGTAGTCCTCAACCAAACCACTAGGGGAGTTTCTTGCTTGCCCAGCCTCGGACTCAGATATTTCATCAATTAATGTTCTTCAGGCTGTTGCTTTGGTTGCCTTTCACTTCTGTGTCATTGTACTTGTAGAGAAAAGAGTTAGAATTCCATATTTGAGAAAGAAGAATTGGAAAAGAAAGTTTTAGATTCTCCTTCATAGGTCGATAGTACGAGTCGTACCAAGATAGTACGACTCGTATGAAGGCCCAGAAACTCAGTGTAATTACTATGGCTCATAGGTATCAGTCGTATCTCTAGGGTACGACCGATACCTTGAGTCGTCTTATAATGCCCCAACATTATTATTTCTCTGTATTTTTCCACGACTCATGGTACAACCCATAGGTCAATTCCATGAGTCATTGGAAGGACTCGTCTGCCTCAACTGTCTTAGCCCTATTCAGATCTTGAGTACGAACGCAAAGTATGACTCGTGTTGGCAAACCACGATTTGTACAGTGGTTCATACCACGTTCTTAACTTGTTCAGTTTTGCAGAGGTTCTCTTTTTCGCAATTTGGGTACTCAGATTTTCCCCAGGTCTAGGCCAAGTATTCAATCAAATTAACCCATACTCATTCCTCCCCTTTCTACTCACTACCCATGACTCAAATTTAAATTTTCCAACTTATAGGTGTATTTCAATCAACTTTCAATGTTTTCCTAATTTATGCACTGTTCGAAAATTTCCCTGACCATCGAATTACTATCATTTTTTCATCAACCAATGAGTCACAGGGGTTTAGTAGCCATGACTTCAAACAAATTAAAATTTTTGATATTCAAAGCTTTTACTTAGTTGATGATTCTTTCTTTGACCGGTGATCACAAATGTGGGTGGAAAATACTAAATTTGAGCACGAAATTGCTCGAAGCTTCCTTTCTTTTGAGTCACGAGTGTGAGGGATTCGTTGTTTAGGGTTTGTAGGTTTGAATTTTTGTTCTCGAAAAGAAGGGTCCCATGGGGTCTGAGGTTCAAATAGGTGAAGGGCAAGTTTTTAAAATCTGGGCCAAGTCGGGTTAGATTTTTTTATTTTAACCCGTCACGACTCATACCACGAGTCATAGGAAGCCGCTACGACTTGTCCCTTCGACTCGTAAGTCAGAATTTTACGAACTTACCTGGGGACCTATGAGTGCAATCTTACGACTCATACCATGTGGGTATGATTCGTATGATGACTCATAGGTCTTAGCTTTGAATTGCTTCTCTGGACCTCACCACGACTGTTGCTACGACTCGTAGGATGCTATCACGAGTCGTATTAAGAGTCGTAGCAACTGTTGTTTTAGCATTTTTTTAGCCTCCTGTTTTTGTTTTTCCTACACACCAAGCACACATTATTTCAATAACTTGGGTTGCCTCCCAAGAAGCGCTTGATTTAACGTCATGGCACGACACAGGTGGCCCGGTTACTCAGACTTCACCAAACCACCACTTGGGTTGCCTTCCAAGAAGCGCCTGATTTAACTTCATGGGATGACACGGGTCTCTTGACTACTCAGAATTCGTCAAGTGACTCATATCCATCCTCTAGAGCTTAGATTACGCTGAATTCCTTTGGTTGCTGCATTGACCGATAGATGTTAAAGGTGACCTCTTTTTTGTTCATTCTAAATTTCAACTGGCCCGCCTACACATCTATTAGGGCCCTCCCGATTGCAAAGAATGGTCGCCCCAAAATGATGGGGACCTCATAATCCACCTCACAGTCCAAAATCACACAATCCGTTGAGAATATAAATTTGTCCACCTTGACAAGCACATCAAATAGGATCCCCACCGGCTTTTCAATATATCAGTCAGCCATCAGTAACCACATAGTGGACGGTGTGGGGGCTCCAAAGCCCAATTTCTTGAACACTGCCAAGGGCATCAAATTGATGCTAGCTCCCATATCACAAAGTGGCCTTGCAAACTCAACATTCCCAATGGTGCAAGGTATAGTGAAAGCACCTGGGTCTTCCTTCTTCTGAGATAGGACCCTTGTAGCTATGGCACTACAGCGATGTACATTGGCAACCGGCTCATAGCTCGTAGATCCCTTCTTAGTCGCCAAGTCCTTCATAAACTCTGCATATCCCGGCATTTGTTCCAATGCCTCAACCAATGGTATGTTCACAGATAGTTGTTTAAGCATTAAAAGGAATTTCTGGAACTTACCATTCTCCACCTTTTTCTTCATCCTTTGAGGGAATAATGGCGGTGGTCGCGGGATAGCTTTGTAGATTTGCATTTCTCCTTGGTCAATGTCGGGTTCTTCTTCACCTCTTGGGGTCTCAACATACTCAGCATGCTCTATCTCAACACTCTTCTCATTCTCCTTCATTATGCTTTCTTTCATCCGTTCAAATACAACTAGAAACAGGGAGTCAACTGTGGTCTTACCACTCCTAGTCATCACTGCCATGCAATGGGTATCATTATTTGGGTTTTGGACAGTGTTACTAGGTAGTGTACCCTTTTGTCTAGGTTTCATTGATGCTGACACTTGCCCAAGTTGATGTTTGATTTTCTTGATGGCTATAGCATGAAATTCCAATTTCTGACCCACACTTGATAAGTCACTACGGATCTCCTTTAGTTGCTCATTAATGGACCTCACCTTCTTCAACATCTCATCCATCATGCTCTCCAGCTTTGATTGCCCAGCCTCTCCCTCTCGTGCATTGGGAGGCACATAAACTCCATCCTGGTCATTGCGGTATCCGTCGTTTATTCTCTATTCTCCTTCGTGCTCACGACCTCAGCTCCTTTCTCTGAACCCATTTCTATTGTAGTTGTCTCTATATTGGTTCCGACCTTGATTTATACAACCTTGGCGCTAATTGTCTTGTCCAGACGCTTGGGCGTTGGCTCGAAAACCCGCCCCTTGACTATCCAGAAAGTTTGCCTCTTCCTCAGAATTAGAGTGATCAGCTCCCTGTTCCATTCCTTTAGTTCCCACTAAGTTTACATTTTTGGCTCCAGCTCCCATAATATGCTTTGTCAGCAAGTCCAATGATATGCGCATATGAGCCAACTCCTGGTCACATTCTTCTTGTATCCTTCGTTGGTCTGCAGTCAAACCAACAACATATGTACCGACCAATGCATGAACCTCCCTTGTATGCCAGGACCTGTTCGTCTTAGTCACCCTGTCAAGGATAGTGGAAGCTTGCTCCTAGGTGTGACTCATCGATGCTCCTCCTACCACCATGTCCGCTACAACTTTGGTGCTATTATTGAAAGACCTATAAAAGATTTCCAACAAACTGTCATCTAGGATATTGTGGTTCGGGAACTTTGTTAACTTCTTTTTGAACCTCAACCAGGTTTCATGAAGTTCCTCTGTCTTAATTTGTCGGAAGTTTTAGATCTCGTCTTTTAGCTGCAATATTCTAGAGGGGGGAAAGAATATCTCCAAGAAAGCCTGTTTGAGCTCCCTCCAGTTGGTTATGGAGTCGTTGGGCAACTCCGATAACCATAAGGTGGCTTCCCCTAATAGAGAGAAGGGGAAGAGTAAGATTCCTATGGCATCCTGACTTACTCTAGGAAACCTGTACGCCTTGCATATTCGTATGAAGTTCATCAAGTGCAGGTTGGCTTCATCCGCTGCATGACCACTGAACACCCCCTTCATGTTTAGAAATTGAATCATGGTGCTCATGATATCAAATTTGGCCCCAACGAGTAGTGGTGGTGGCACAATTTCTCTAGTAGACACAACTTCATTAATGTCTAGGTCCTCATCATCGAAGAACTGAGGGGCAAGTCCATAACCTCTGTTGCCCCTCCCATGTTGGCCAGCATTCACTACTTCTCTAACATCATCCTAAAGTGCAGCTTGCCGAGCTAGCTCAGCTTTGCGGGCATCTCTTTGGTCCTGGTTCTCCATCCTATGTAGTGCTCATTCGATTTCTAGATTCAATGGAATAAGGGGATCTTCGCTACTCCGAGTGCTTCGCATTCACCAGAAAAGAGCCTGTGGGTATCAAGAAAAACAAAAAACAATGTAATTAAGGAAATAACTACCAAAAAGTCAAATACAAGCTAATAATCTAGTCTTAGCCATATCCCCTGGCAAAGACGCCACTTTCTGATAACACTCAAATCATACCTCCTACCGAAGTATGAAGCGGATGTTTTCAATAAAGAACTCAACTAAGAGGTTGGGGTTAAACCCATAAGGATTAGGGAAGAGCTAGACTAAAGACGGTAAGTGAACTTGTTAGGTAGTTACTCCAAATTTGGAATTTAAAGAAAACAATAATTAAAAAAACAGAATTGAAATTATGGGTGAAATCAAGAATTAAAGATAGCTAGGGCTTTTGTGTTCCCCATGGGTTCATAACTACTTTGGGTATACATACGTGATCATCACCAATGCTTACTTGTAGAACTGATAACCTAGGTTCAATCAAACGATCGACCAGTCCCTATTGAATGACTAAACACAATCACCCGACCAGTTCTCATGAGCGATTGCAAATTAACCATTATCAATGTGTTCCAAATTTTAACTATCCTGCGACCATAGCTCAAGTTAATACAATGATCAGCAATATCAAGGCTTTGTTGTAATTCTATTTTCCTAATCTCTACCTCTTAGACCTAAGCAAGTAAGGAATTCAGGCAAGTCCTAACGTTGTACACCATTAAGAAATGTTTAAGCATGAAGAGAATACAATACAAGTGTCTTGCATTGGTTTTAAATCGCTTATATGTAACCCTAGCTTATAAATCCACAATGGTTCCCACAACCCTAGCTTTAGAGGTTTTAGCCTCTCATCGTTGCAAGATTTTGATTTGTTTGCATAATTAAAGACATGAATCAATACTTATAATTATAATAGAGAGAAAAACTTCCTTGATTTAATCATCAAAATCCTCAATAACAATATGAAGATCGAGAAAAGGTTGATCACAAGTTGCTGGCAGCGTGCCACGTTGCCAACGCAGCAGGGTGCTGCCGGGGTCNAGAAAAACTTCCTTGATTTAATCATCAAAATCCTCAATAACAATATGAAGATCGAGAAAAGGTTGATCACAAGTTGAACAACTCAATTCTCACGTCTATATCTCCTTAATTTCATTATCAATCAGTTCTAATCACTCCTAATTACTTCTGGTCAACTCTCCTGTGAAAATAAAACATAAAACGTATTTATACAGACATAAAAATCCTTTTCCTAAGCTAACAAGGTAAACTTCCTTCTTCCACTCGTGCCACGATCAGACCTATGACCCGTAGCAGGATTGTACGGTCATACCTACCATCCGTTGGACTATAACTTGCTCAAATCTGGGTAAGTGTTGGGCTTTCGTACGTCTCATACCATCATCCTATGAGTTGTACCGAGCTTTCAGGCTTAAATCAAAAGACTTTGAATTTTTCTGAAGTTTGTCACGAGTGTCTTGGTACGAATCGTACCTTGCCTTCACGACTCTTACTATTGTCATCCGTATTCAGAGTCAACCTTGGTGAAATTTCTCTGAATCTTTCCACGACTTGAAATTACGGCTCGTACCACAATCATACGGCTCGTACTGTGAGTCGTGGGGTGCATCTTTCTCAGTTCATCCTTCGGAATATTTTAACTATCATGCGACCACAACTCAGGTTAATACAATGATCATCAATATTAAGGCTTTGTTTTAATTCTCTTTTCCTAATGTCTACCTCTTAGACCTAAGCAAGTAAAGAATTCATAAAGTCCTAACGTTGTACACTATTAAGAAACGTTTAAGCATGAAGAGAATACAATACAAGTGTCTTGCATTGATTTTGAATCACTTTTATGTAACCCTAGCTTGTTAATCCACCATGATTCCCAAAACTCTAGCTATGGAGGTTTTAGCCTCTCAAAGTTGCAAGATTGTAATTTGTTTGCATAATTAAAGACATGAATCAATACTTACATTTATAATTGAGAGAAAAACTTCCTTCAATTAATTAGCAAAATCCTCAAGAATGATATGAAGATTGAGAAAAGGTTGATAACAAGTTGAACAACTCAATTCTCACATTTATATCTCCTTAATTTCGTTGCTAATCAGTTCTAATCACTCCTAATTACTTCTAGTCGAATCTCCCGTGAAAATAAAATATAAAACATATTTATACAAACATAAAAATCCTTTTCCTAAGCTAACAGGGTAAACTCCATATCTGCTGTCGCGCGTGCCATAATCAGACCTATGACCCGTAGCAAGCTTGTACAGGTCGTACCTACCATCCGTAGGACTTTAACTTGTTGAAATCTTGCTTAATGTTGGGCTTTGGTATGACTCATACCATCTTCCTAGGAGTCATACTGAGCTTCCAATGGTTTAAATCTGAAGACTCTTAATTCTTCTGATGTTTGTCACGAGTTTCTAGGTACGACTCATACCTTGCCTTCACGACTCGTACTGTAGTCATCTGTATCCAGAGTCAACCTTTGTGAAATTTCTCTGAATCTTTTCACGACTTGAAATTACTGTTCGTGCCACGATCATACGGCTCGTACTATGAGTTGTGGAGGTGCATCTTTCTCAACTCATCTTTCTGAATATTTTCACGAGCCTTAGTACGATTCGTACCACCGATGTACGACTCGTACTATGACTGTCATCTTGTCTCATTTTCTTCTCTTTTAAGCTTCTTTTGCCCAATCTTATTCCAACACCTATGTTTACCTGAAAAAAACACAAGAAAAGTACCTCATATCCATATAAACACACCTAAGTCCATGCTATTTTCTTCAGTTTTGAGCGTCAAAAGTACTCTAAATCCATAGAACATCAGGTCTCGACACGGTGATCAAACTCTACTGTGGAGGTTGGGGGCTAATATGTGTCCCATATAAAATTCGGGCAATGGCCCTCTTTGAGATATCAAAAGCTCTCCCCCATACCATCATACTCTTTAGTCTAGGCTACTCATTCACTTTCTACCTAGTCGAAGTGTGCTACTCCATAGTACCCAAGTAGTTAGCATAGAACTCTCTGACCATGTCAGCATCGAAACTGTCAAGGGTTCTTTCCATCCACCCAAACCCATACAAATCGAATAGCTGCTTTATCTTCTCGACCTCATTCAAGGCAGTGGTCAAGATCTGCGAGTCCTCTAGTATGCTTCGCCTCGGGTTCAACTTTGATGTGAGGGTGAGGCCCTGCTCATAAATCTCCTGAGCCCCTGGCCCACCCCACCTGATGGTACTTCTCTTTGGGGGTAGGGTCTTATCATCGTTCAGATTCTATGCCTCATCTTTAAACTTGGCCTCACTTGAACCCTCTCAAGTGTGTGCCTCAGATGACCCTTCCTCTATATTCGAGCCACTACCGGACTCCTGAGGCTATACATCATCTCCCTCCTCAGACTGGGGAACATCTACTGAAGTGGATAAGGTAGCTACGTCCTAATCCTTAGCCTGTGCCCTTGTGGTTCAGGGCTCATCAATCTCATTGGTGTCAACTTCATACTCCTCTAACGAACCACTAGGTGTATTTTTTCTCCTGCTCGGATGTAAAGGTCTCATCTCTTATGGGCCTCTGAGCTGCAATATGATCTCTTACCCTCTTATCCTAGGCATCCTTGGTTGCTCGTCTTTTCTGAGTCATTATACCTATGGAGAAGAGGTTAATATATAGGATCTAAAAGAAAGAAACCAAAAGGAGCATGTTCAATATCATACTATGGATCATAAATACAGGTCGTACCAAGGTGCTACGATCCGTATTGTGACTCGTAGTACTTTTTATCACAGCCACGACTCATTGTATGACTCGCACCAAGGTGGTACAATTCTTGCTAATGGTCGTATGAGGAACTTCTAATAATATGACTTTTAGTATTTTTGGTATGACTGATTATCACGATTCGTAGTGGGATTCTATGGGTCACGATTTTAATTTTGATTTTTACCCTTTCTGTTTCTTTTGTATGACTCTTGGTGTGATACCACGATCTATACTAGGTTTTGTACCATGATTTTTAAATGTTAGTGTCCTTGGGACAGTCCCAACGAATTATCCTATGAGTCGTAGTATGAAACCATGAGTTGTAGGATGGCTCGTGAAGCCTATCCTCACTCTGTACATCAACAAGTGTGTAGACAATCAAATTTTTGGAGTGGATACTCAGACTTCACCACCCCTTAACCTCATAAAATACCCAGATTTCACTATCCCATACTACCTTAATTTAATTTTCCCAATAACTCATTACCCACAAACAACAAAAATTCACAGAGCATTTTTCCATAACCCATCATATAACATCATCATAGCCTACTAATCATATTCCTCCACTTAATTTTCATGAGTGGAGGAGTCACAACATTCGACTATCGTTAGCAAGAAGAAATAAGCAAATTTTTCATCTTACTTGCGAAGTTCTTGAATAATTCTTTCTTTCTTTGTGGTTGGTGTTACACCCCATAACTTTTTTTTAATGATTATTTGATGGTTATATGTCATATTAAGGGGATTATGGGTTGTATGTTGTCCATAGGTGAGGAGGGAAATATGTGCAAAGGGAAAAGAGAAAAGTATGTGAAGTTTGTAAATAAGGGTCAACTTAAATGGACATATCTCCAAATATATAAGGATT
>JACEIK010004859.1:40726-53068 GCA_018107945.1 Datura stramonium
AGATTGTTGAGACATTATGGGTCCAGTTTTTTCTCCAGTCGATTGTGACAGGTGGCCTGGACGGCCTAAGTGTTACAGTTACAGATGTCATATAGCCGGCTTTCCAGTCAGTCAGGTATGGGGAGCCAGTCACCCCCCCCCCCAATTATGGGGTGTGACAGTTGGAGTGGGAGTTTAATATGAAATTGCAAATTTATTGCAAAAACTCGTGCTCAAATGGAATGAGGAATGAATTACGGGTAAGTAGAGAGTGAGCGGACTTGATAGTCTGTTTGTACGAGAAATTATGGACCAAATTTTCATTTTAAATAGGTTTTGGGTGGATTTAAAAATTCAGGTTGAGTCAGGTCAGATCAGGTCTTCCATTTAATAGGTCCATCACAACTCGTACCATGAGTCATAGTTCCTAGCTATGACTTTTCACTTCAACTCATACCTGGAGATTCAGAAGAAATACCTGGGGACCTATGAGTGTCTGGTACGGTTCCTACCAAGATGTCACGACCCATACCACAACTTGCAGGTTGGAATTTCTACACTTCGACACTTAGGAGAATTCATCACTGCGGTGGATGCTACGACTAGTACCTTGTAGGTACGGTTCATAATGACCAACTATAGTATGAACTTCTTCACCTTGTTAAGTCTCTACCTCTCACTACGGACAGGACTACAAGTTGTACCATCATGCTACGTTTCGTACTGAGGCTCGTAGTCCAGATCTGTACTAAAATTTTCACCCATCAATTCTTGTTTCACCTACACACCGAACATACATTAGTCAAGATCCTTGGGTTGCCTCCTAAGAAGTTCTTGATTTAACATCGTCACACGACGCCGATAGTTTGGTTACTAAGAATTCACCAAACCAACTCATGGGTTACCTCCTATGTAGTGCCTTATTTCACATCGCGACATGACACAAGTCTCTTGACTATTCAGAATTCATCAAGAAACTCAGAATCCATATCAATTGCTAAGACTACACGAAACTCATTTGGCTGCTTCATTGACCTATGGACATTGAAGGTGACCTCTTTTTAGTTTAGCCTAAACTTCAACAAGCCTGCTTCAACGTCCACTAAAGCTCTCCCGGTGGCAAGGAATGGTCGCCCCAAGATGATGGGGACCTCAAAATCTACCTTTCCATCCAAGATCATGAAGTCAGCTGGGAAGATGAACTTGTCCACTTTCACTAGGATGTCATGAAGTATGTCCACAGGCTTCTTCACTATACGGTCTGCCATCAATAGTCTCATTGTCATCGGTGTGGGGGCTCCAAATCCCAATTGTTTAAACATAGCTAGCGGCATCAAAATGATGCTAGCTTCTATATCACATAATGCCCTTGCAAACTCAAAGTCTCCAATCATACATGGGATAGTGAAGGCACTTAGTCTTTCTTTTTCTAAGAAAGAACCCATGAGGCGATGGCACTACAATGATGTAGATTTCCAACAGGCTCATAGCTCACAGATCGCTTTCTAGTTACCATTCCCTTCATAAACTTTGCATACCTAGGCATCTGCTCCAATGCATTGACCAATGGGATGTTCACAAACAAATGCTTCAGCATGGACAAAAACATCTGGAACTTCCCATCATCTACCTTCTTCTTCATCCTCTGAAGGAATGATGAGGTGGTCAAGGGATGGGTTTGAAAACCTATGGGGACTCTTTTCCCTTCCCTTTTTCTACCTCAACCTCCTTTACATCAACTGGTCTTGGTCAACTTAGCATCACCTTTAATCATCTGCTCTACATCCTCATCCTCCTCATCTAACATGATCTCACTCTATTTTCTCATCTCAATTACAACTAGCATAGGTGGATCAACTATAGTTTTTTCACTCCTAATCATCAAAGCCATGTAGTGTTTGTCATTCTTTGGATTCTATGTGGTATTGCTAGGAAGTGTGCCCTTCTACCTCTATTTCAGGGATGCAAACATCTGACCTAGCTGTTTCTTAATCTTCTTGATCTCTATGGCATGCGATTCAACTTTCTGGCTCATGACAAATACATATCCCCTAATGTCCTTCAGCTAATCATCTATCGACTTTGCCTTCTTCATTAGCTAAGATATCATACTCTCCAACTTTGAGGGCCTAGCATCACCCTCTTGAGCCTTAGGAGGGACATAAAGGCTTGTGCGGTCATTTTTGTAATCGTCATTCTTTCCCCAATCACCTTCCCACTCTTGACCTCTGTTCCTATCCCTGTAACCATTCCTATGTAAAATTGTCCCTATATTGGTTCTGGCAATAATTTTTGGAATCTTGGGCCCAAGTGTATTGACCAGACCTTTGGGCGTTTACTCAAAAACCCACCACTTGGTTATCCAAGAAGTTTGCCTCTTCCTCGAAATCTAAGTGCTCGAACCCCTATTCCTGACCTTTTGCTCCCACTACATTTACCTTTTACGCTTCAAACCCCATGATATGTTTTATGAGTAGGTCTATAGATGTTCTCATATGGGCTAACTCCTAATCATACTTTTCCTCCTTCCAGCACTGCTCCTCAGTCATCCCAATAGCATATGTACCCATAGTTCTCTCTACCTTTCTAGTATGCCAGGATTTGTTTGTCTTGGTCACGCGGTCAAGTAAGGTGGTTTATTCCTCCCATAAGTGACTCATCGATTCTCCACCTACCACTATATCAGCTACAACTTTTATGCTATTGTTAGAGGCTTGTAAAAAATTTCCAACAAGCTGTCATTAGGAATTCTGTGATTCAGGCACTTAGTCATCTTCTTCTTTAACCTCAACCATATCTTAAGTTGTCGGAAGTTGTAGATCTCATCTTTGAGTTGTAGCATCCTAGAAGGTGCAAAGAACCTCTCCAAAAAGGCATGTTTCAGCTCCCTCTAGTTGGTGATGGAGTCGGTTGGCATCTCCAACAGCCAAAGAGTAGCCTCACTAGATAGGGAGAATGGAAAGAGCCTTAGTCTGACAGCATCTTGGCTCACTCTTGGAAACTTGTAAGACTTAAAAATACCCACAAAGTTCATCAAGTGGAGATTTGCATCATCGGCTGCATTACCACATAACACACCCATCATATTAAGCAACTAGATCATTGTGCTCATGATATCGAATTTTGCCCTAGCAGGCAAAGGTGGGGGTACAATAGCTCCTACTGACCCGACTTCATCAATATCTGTGTCCTCTTTATCGTCAAAATTAGGAATATATCTCTGGAACTGGTGTGGATCACAACCTCTGTTTCCCCTTCTATTCTAGCCAACATTGCCTACTTCTTCTTAGGCATCATCTACCTCCTGAAGAGCAGCTTGCCAAGCTAATTCACCTAGTGGGCTCATTAGCTCACGCGCCTTAGTAGCTAACCTAGCCTCCATGTGTTTTGGGGTCTCCAAATCGGCCATTTTCCATAGTGTTCTTTCACGCTCTTGATCAATTGGGACTAGAGGGATTCTGCTACTCCAAGTACTTGGTATTCATCTATAGGTCTCCTATGTAAAAACAAAAGAAAGGAAAACATAAATGAGGAAATAATGACTAAAATTTAAATAAAAGCAATTAATCTAATCCTAAGTCGTATTCCCCGGCAAGAGCGCCATGATAACGCTCAAATTATACCCCTAAAAAAGTATAACACGGACGTTGTTAATAAAGAACCCAACTAGGTTGGGATTGATCCAACGGGGAATATGGTCAAGATACAGACTCATGCTAGTATTCACACTTTTAGTTCAAATATTTCCTAAAAAGGGGTTTTCAAATCAAGTAACAGTATTTTGAACTGGAGTTGTGATCAATATTTATGCAATCAACTAGGAAGGTGTTCCCCATGGCTTCCAAAATAGGTCAGAATATTACACTCGTGATCTATCTCAATACTTAGCCTTAAGAACTGAAAAGTTATGCTCATCTAAACAATTGATTCGTCCCTATTAGATGACTTTACTCAATCAACGAGTTAGGTCTCATGAGCGATTTCAATTTAACCTTAATCAATAGTTCCAAATTAACTCTCCGTGACCACAGCTCAAGCTATTCAATGAAAGTCAAATTCAAGGCTTTTTTGTTCTTTTTTTTCCTAATCTCTCTTTCTCTAGGTTCAAGCAAGAACAGAATTCAAGCTAGTCCTAACGTTGCACATCATTAAGAAACGCTAATGATGAAGAAAAGAATAATACAAGCATTTGTATTGGTTTATAATCACATTGTGTTAACTCTAGTTTGTTATTCCACCAAGGTTTCCACAATCCTAGTTGTAGAGGGTTTAGTTATGAATAATTGCAAGAATAAAATCAAATTTCATGGAAGAAAATATAATTGAAGACTTACAATATTGATGAAAGAAGAACTCAAGAATCAATTGAACAATTACTTGTTAAAACCTTAGATTAATGATGAATGATGTCCAAGTATTCAAGTATTTGATCTCCAAGAACATAGGAAATTCAAAAACTATGAATACAATGTCAAAAGTGTCGGCTTCCCCTAAGTAAAAGAACTATAAAGTATTTTATAAAATTAATGAAAACCTTTCTTAAATTAACAGGTAAATAACCTCGTCCTACGAGTCGTAGAATGATGCTACAAGTCCTATCTTCTGTCAATAGTATGAAATGCAACATCTGAATTTGTCAAGTTTTGGAGGTTGGTAAGACTCGTACAATGCCACTACGAGTTGTAAGTGTCTGTGGTGATCTGGACTTCGGAAACATGGCATTCTCTAAATCTCACAACATGTCCTTCGTACAGTCCGTATCTTGGTTCTACGACTTCTAGAATCTACTCGTACCCTGGGATCTTCCAGTTGACATATTCTCTGAAGTTTTACATGACTCCTTGGTATGGTTTGTATGTTGTCATTATGTTTTGGGGCTTCCACTAGTACCAGGAGCTTCTGCAAGTGCACATCTTCTAAATTTTTTCACGACTCCTTGGTACAACTCATATAAGGAGTCGTACTTTGCCCCGACACTTCTACATTTTCTCTGAAGTTCTGCTATGGGTGCTAGGTACGGCTCGTACTAAGACCTGTAGCAAGCCATTTTTCTGCATTTTTCTGCTCCTTTTTCACAATCCATCTCCCAGACTTGATTTCCTAAAAACAAGGTAAAACACCTCATATATGTATAAACATACTTAACTCACATCATGTTTTTTATGTTTTAAGCGTTGAAAGTACCGTAAATTCACAACACATTACTACTATAGAGATTCCTTGAGATATCATCACCTTTTTGTCTATTTTTGGACCAACTATTGAAGGTAATATTTCTAGACATTGTAAAAGCATGAATATTGTTTTTACCGCAACGAATGCAGTTGACATTGTCTTTATAACTATTGAAGGTAATATTTCTAGACATTGTAAAGGTAATATTTTTGTACATGTCCTCTCATATAACACACATTTTATCTATGTTATATAGATTCCTATGGGTATTTTAACAGTATAATGTGTCATCTAAAGTTAACAAATTAAATTGTCACTCAGAAATGTCATTCAAAGAACGTACAATTTAGCATTTGTAATGCACATAAAACACATTTTATTGTGTGTTATGTAGATTCTCTTAGGTACTTTAACAATACTATGTGTCATATAAAGTTAACAAAGGCATGCATTGTGATGTCACTCAAAATCGTAGATCGAGAAAAATACAAATCACATTATTAGGTGTGTCTTGTGTTGTCATTCATAAATGCCATTCGGGCATGTACAAATAAAAGTACTAACGAGTAGTATATAATGTAAATGACTTCACTAACTAGTAGTAAATAAAATCAAGTTATTATGTCATCTTGAAATTAATGTTCTGAATTCAATCTTATTACTTCGTTCTCCCCTAGAGATATATTCAAATCAATAGGTAGGGCATGGGTAATAAGTGAAGAGTTTGAATACTCAAATAACCTGAACAAGAGATACAACCAACATTATAATAGTACAATGACATCTAGGTAAAATTGGGGCATTAAAAAGACTGAAGGACTGGAACTAAATCTGAGGGCAACTTAAACATCCAAGAAGTCGTGATACATCAATGTACACTACAAGAGTTAGATTTTTCTCTGAATTGTTTTGTGAAGAGAATAATCGAATGAAAATGTGTATTATTAGGCTGAATATAGTCAATGATCACATCATCTCATCCAAGATAAATTTGAACTGCAAGATATCTGATGACGAGTTCCCATGATATGACTAATATTTATTATAAATAATGTACATGAGATTATCTTGATGTCAACTATGACCTCATGAACATTGAGTTTTGTAACTCTATAAGTAACCTTTCATTTCTTATGAAATAGTCATATAAAATAGGACTACTAAAAATTCACTGTTGAATAGCAGAAATGTAGACTGGTCAGTATTTCTTTTGAAAGATTCAAATGCTAGTGATGATGACAACTTAAATCATAGCAGTTATGTCACTAACCGAGTCTACACCCTGGACGCGACATGGGGCCTAGAGCCACAAGTGACCTCAGGATAACCTATGGCATAGAATAATTCTAAACTACTTTAACTTATAAGAAATTCAGAGTGGAAACTATCTGAAAATAAAATTTTCTCTTATGTAAAAGATAGTAGTTGATAACGAGCTTAAGTTTTAAAAACAAAACTGGGAATATAAAGTTGAAACTAATACACTCTGTCTAAAAGCCTTCTAAAACTGATAAGCTACTAGGAAAAGCCCCCAGCTAACTCCAAAGTTTGAAAATTGAAAATGACAACCAACCGAAGCAAAGATATTCCAGTCCTCGGAAGATGAGGACTCACCACTGTCACTTTGTTGGATATTGCTAGAAGAAGATCTAGCTGTTATACTAAGTCTAAGTACCTGAGCCTATATCATAAAATGATATAGCATAGAGAGTATGCGCCAGTACTTTGAATGTAATAAACATGTGAGATATGCAACTAAAACATAAGCATGCTAGTAAAATATGAAGATATAGTTGAACTGACATGCAATTACCCTATTTGAATGCATAAATACTGAAAGTAGAATGAAAATATGAAAATACTGTAAGTTCTAGTAAAATCTAGTTTCAGGTTCAAACACATATACTGAAGTCTGAAAACTAAGACTAAACTGAAGACAGTAACTATGCTATGGGAGAGTTTGTTAACTGACATATAACCATATGAGCTAGACATGGAGTTTGATGTATGTGCCCCATCGATAGGACCCAATATACCTTGTCAGGGTATAAATGCATGGATGTGTGATCACTAAACTAAGGCCTTTGTGGGATAATAACCTACGACATTACATAGTTTTGGGAACCTGGGTACGCTGAACCATGGCCTACTCGGTGCTAAGTACTACTCCCAAATAAAGACATAACTATATATAACTATACTGATAGCTCGAAGTCTAATATCCTAAGACTAGGTCAGAACTACTTATTTGGAAATGTCCTAAGAGTCTAAAGAAATAGATAAACTGATAATACTGAATTACTGATCATATTTTATTTCTAATAACACTGTATTTACAGAGATTTCTGATAATATTGTTGATATTGAGTATACTGAGATTATTGTAAATACTATAAGGCATGGACGCATAATTCTTTGATAAACTCATGTATACTTTGGAAAATCATGATAAATTAAGATAGCATTAATTTCTCAATGATTCTTTAAGAAATCGGTAAAAATCAAAATCATGTGAAGCCACTATGCAAACTGAAAATAGCCTCATAGATATATCATAATTCTTATCATGAAAGCATGAAAACATAGGGGAGATAGGGAAATTCAATAATTTGAAGAAAACCCTAAGTCATGATTTCTAGAAAACATCAAAGCTAGGGTTTGTAACAATCTTGGGATACAAGGATGGAAGAAGACCCTTGTTGAAGTTCCACATACCTGGAGAAGAAAACTCCTTGGATTGAAACTTGAATTCTAAACTTTGAGGAAGAACCCTAGTTTGGCCTTGAGAGAAAACCATAAAGTACTGCGGTTGTTCTTGAGTGTTTAGAAGAGAATGAGAGGAGAATGTCGACTAACCCCCCCTTCATTCCCCTCCAAAATTCCTATACACAACGTATATAGTTTACGAATTAAAAGCATAGGAAATTACTAGGATGTTGTAATGCCTCGGAAACACAAAATCTAATTCCAAGACTTAAATCTAGAATTTGGAAAAGCTATAAAAAGCTACAATATGACCCATCTAATGACTCGTTAAGTGACCCCATGACTCGTTAGATGAGCCGTGAGAAGGAGGTTTGAGATTTTGGAGAAGGGAGGCAGTGTACCCAATGAGGGACTTCACGAGTCGTGGTCACTAACCACGAACCGTTAGGTCACTCATGGTCAGGCCTGAGTAGGAATACATTTTGTTGACCAATATACTTGATGGGTGGGGGCAATGAGTCGTGGTCCCCAGTAACGACTCGTTATGTCCCCTGTTACCAACCTTATTGAATTTTTAGCCAGTGTACCTGACGGGAGTGACCACGAGTTGTGGTCAGCCACCATGACCCGTTAGGGGCACTTGGCAGTTTTTCCCAGCGAATTCTAAGGGCTATTTAGTAATTTTTTACTCTTCCAAGCTTTAAACTACGTCGTCTTAGTAATAATTTCAGATGTTTTAGTGGGAAAAATGGTTCATTCCTCATTTCCCATTCTCAGTTCTCAGAAACATCAAAAGTTCTCCTCTCAAGAACTCTCCAAGAAAGACTAGGGCTTCTCATCTCTTGCAACAGTTCAAGCTTCTTCTTCGAAAGGATTTTAGTTAGGTATGTGGGAATTCAAGAAGGGAATAGTTCTTCCCTTGTTCCCCAAAATCCTTCTTTTATTTTCTCTATCAGTTTTATCCCTGAGACTTTTGAAAGTGATGAAATTAATTGTCAGACATCCTTAAATCCTATGAATTATCGTTTATGTTAATTGCTGATGTTTTTCCACCAGTTTGTGATCGTATTGTTGCTCATTCCAATAAATATGAAATCTACCCCTAGTTTTGAATACAGGAAAACTAGAATTTTGCAATAGTGTTCACATCCCGAGATTTTTGCTTGATTCTAGCAGTGTTGAGAATATTCATGCTGTTGATTGTATTTAAACTAGTTAGACTATTGTTAGTATAGTTTCATACAAAATAATAGAATATCCAGTGTCAGTTAGAAAGTGTCAACTGATTAGTTTGACTACAGTCTTTTCCTGAGGTGTTAGTGGTGCCTCCCAGTAATTAGAATCAGACTCAGAATTTAGTTTTGGTCCATTAGGCGGTCATGAAATTTTTGATATATATCTTTGACCAGCCACAGGACCCCTGTTCAGTTTACAGTTTGTTCTTTGACGGTTACGATGCTTCCAGATAAGCAGCTCTGAGCAGCTTAGAACCCATTTTCAGAATCTGGTCCGATAAGACTCTCAGGGCACTTTCATTTATATGTCCCCGACTAGTCTTGGACTCCAGTTTCGAGCTATCAGCTTAGCATTTCATTATGGGTTTCCAGTGGGAGTAGGAATTAGCACCAAGCGGGCCGGTGTTTCAGCGCACCTAGGTTCACAGAACTACGTTGCCAGCATAGGTTACAGTATTACTTGCCTTTATTGGCCCAAACTTTTGTGATCACCTAGTTCATGCCTTTATACCCTGGCAAGGTATATTGTGTCCTACTGGTGGGATGTATACATCGGACTCCATGTCTAGCTCACGTGCTTATATGTCGGTTAGAGACTCTCCCACTAATCAGTCTAATCCAGTTTCAGATAAATAGCTTAGTTCAGTACAGTATCTCAGACTCATTGTTTTAGACTTAGGGCATGTCCTTGACAATCAGACAGGTTCATGTTGACCATTTCAGATTACATCAGTAGCTCAGTTCAGCTTACATGTTGGTCATTGTGTGTCATTTCAGTTCAGACTTTATATTCAGTTATATTTTCTCCCACTTACTCAGTACATTCAAAGTACTGACGCATACTTTTACATTGTATCATTTCATGATACAACTACAGGTTCCCAGACTCAACATCGTTATCCGTTGCACTTCAGATCCTCTTCCGCTGCAGTCGAAGTGTGAGTCCTCATCATTCGAGGGCCTTGTTTTACTTTCTTTCAGTTGAGTTATTATTTAGTTAGACTTAGAGTTAGCTGAGCGCTTGTCCCAATAACTCATCAGTTAGAAGGCTTTCAGACACAGAGTTAATTTCAGATTTCAAATGTTTTAAATTTTAATGTTTCCTTCTAGTTTATTTTCTCAAATGCTCTTATGCTGTAATTTCAAAGCTTCCGTTATCTGTATTGTTTTACTCTGAATACCGGTGTATAATAGACTAGGGGTTGACTTGGGGTCACCTGTGACTTCAAGTACTGTGTTATGTCCAGGGTGTAGTCTCGGGGCGTGACAAACTTAGTATCAGAGTACTAGGTTTAGAGTATCCTCAGAAAGTCTGAAAGCCGCATCGAATAGAGTCTTTTTCATGGGTGTGAAGCGCGCCACACTTATGATGAGGAGGCTATGAGATGTTATTAGGAAAACTCTCTTTTGTTCATACTCTTTATCATGCGTTAAAGTACAATTCCAGAAACGCCCTTCTAAGTCATGCTCTGTTTCATTTCAGTGAATCATGCCTCCTAGACGCGGTAACAGAAGAAGGGCTAGTAATGCCAACAGACCTGCCCACTAGCCCCAACAGCTCCCAAAGATGATTCAATATCTATCGCTAAATTCAATGTTGCCATTCCACTGCTTGCCTAAACAGTCACAAACCAGGTGAACGAGCAGGTGGTACCGATGAACACCAAAGGGTCCGCAGCGGCTGCGAGGGTGCGGGACTTTACCCGTATGAACCCTCCATCCTTTCAGGGATCCAAAGTAGGGGAGGATCTCCAGGAGTTCGTGGATGAGGTCAAGAAGATCACCCATATTATAGGTGTTAGCTCCTCTAAAAGTGCTGACCTGGATTCCTACCAATAAAAAAGGGTGGCTTAGGTCTGATATGACCAGTGGAAAGAGGGGAGGCCAGCAGGAGCAGGACCAGTGGAGTGGGAAGAATTCCACACAACTTTCTTGGACAGATTTTTCCCTAGGGAGCTGAGGGAGGCAAAGATGGTGGATTTTATGAATTTGCGACAGGGCAATAGGACCGTGGAGGAGTATGCTCTATAGTTTACTAGGATTTCTACGTATACCACAAAGATGGTAGCCGATCCAAGGGCTCACATGCAGAAGTTTGTAAATGGAGTGTCAATTCTGGTACTCAAAGAGTATAGGACCGCAATGTTGATTAAGGACATGGACCTTTCAAGCTTGATTGTGTATGCCCAATAGATTGAGGCTGAAAAGCTGAAGGATATGGAGCGTAAGAACAAATGGGCAAGGACAGGCCAGTCAGATTTCGACCATCAGAGGTCTAGCGGTAGTAGCCTCCACAGCAGCAGCAGCAGCACCAGTAGAGAGCCCCAGCACCAAGTTCAGCCAGTGCCCCAACCTTTCGGTCCTTCCAGGATTGGAGGGGTGGGTCATCTGGTACTCAGTCTCAGGCACATAGTACTGGGAACAAGTATCCAGCTTACCCCAAGTGTGGTAGGAATCACCTGGGAGAATGCCTTCAAGGACGAGAGGGTTGTTTTTAGTGTGGACATCTTGGACACCAGCTTAAGGAGTTCCCGTCAGTAGGGCGAGGGAGATCAAAATATACCACCTCATCAACTCCAGCAGGCCGACACATCAGGTACAGATGGCAGTCAGCGCCAAAATCTCTTATATGCTCTATCTTCCCATTAGGATCATGAAAGCTCACCTGACGTAGTTACTGGTATGTTACGTCTCTTCCATCTAGACGTGTATGCCCTCTTTGATCTAGGAGCCACTCTTTCGTTCGTGAGTCCGAATATAGCAGTCTAGTTCAATATCAATCCAGAGATCCTCTCAGAACCATTCTCATTCTCCAAACCAGTTGGCGAGTCAGTTAGGACCAGCCAGGTGTATAGAAACTGCCGAGTCTCAGTCCTGAGTAATGTTATTCTAGCTGATCTTGTAGAGTAAGACATGGTCGATTTCGACCTCATTCTCGGCATGGATTGGTTACACTCCTGCTATGCCTCAGTCGATTGTAGAAATAGAGTTTTCAAATTTAAGTTTCCGAACGAACCAATGTTAAAATGGACGTGCAATAGTTCAAAGCCTAAGGGTAGGTTTATTTCCTACCTTAAGGTCCAAAAACTCATCTCCGAGGGGTGTATTAATATCTAGTTCGGGTCAACGATTCCAACTCTGAGACCATAACTATCCAGTCAGTTCCTGTGGCTAGCGAGTTCCCAGATGTATTTCCTGAGGATCATCCTATAGTTCCCCCTGAACGAGAAATAGACTTCAGAATTGA
>JACEIK010004859.1:61493-75573 GCA_018107945.1 Datura stramonium
TTAACTACAATTTACATGAGAATGTACAAACATCAATAGATAAACAAGACGAAATGACGCATTTGAGTATCACTTGGGCATATAAATCTGCCCAAGATCAGTCCTTCGGGTTAACAAACTCCCCAGAAGCCTTCATGGATTTGATGAATAGGGTCTTAACGCAGTACCTAGATATGTTCATCATTGTATTTATCGTTGACATTTTGGTGTACTTCAAAAATGAGGAAGAGCATACCAATCACCTAAGGTTAGCATTACAGACCCTTAGAGATCGCCAGTTATTCTCCAAGTTTAGCAAGTGTGAATTTTGATTAAAGTCTGTTACCTTCTTGGGTCATGTGGTCTCGGGTGAGGGACTTTACCCGTATGAACCGTCCATCCTTTCAGGGATCCAAAGTAGGGGAGGATCTCCAGGAGTTCATGGATGAGGTCAAGAAGATCACCCACATTATGGGTGTTAGCTCCTCTAAAAGTGCTGACCTGGCTTCCTACCAATAAAAAAGGGTGGCTTAGGTCTGATATGACCAGTGGAAAGAGGGGAGGCCAGCAGGAGCAAGACCAGTGGAGTGGGAAGAATTCCACACAACTTTCTTGGACAGATTTTTCTCTCGAGAGCTGAGAGAGGCAAAGATGGTGGATTTTATGAATTTGCGACAGGGCAATAGGACCGTGGAGGAGTATGCTCTATAGTTTACTAGGATTTCTACGTATGCCACAGAGATGGTAGCCGATCCAAGGGCTCGCATGCAGAAGTTTGTAAATGGAGTGTCAATTCTGGTCCTCAAAGAGTACATGACCGCGATGTTGATTAAGGACATGGACCTTTCAAGCTTGATTGTGTATGCCCAATAGATTGAGGCTGAAAAGCTGAAGGATATGGAGCGTAAGAACAAATGGGCAAGGACTGGACAGTCAGATTTCGACCATCAGAGGTCTAGCGGTAGTAGCTGCCACAGCAGCAGCAGCAGCAGCAGTAGAGAGCCCCAGCACCCAGTTCAGCCATTGCCCCAACCTTTCGGTCCCGCCAGGATTGGAGGGGTGGGTCATCTGGTACTCAGTCTCAGGCCCACAATACTGGGAGCAAGTATCTAGCTTACCCCAAGTGTGGTAGGAATCACCTGGGAGAATTCCTTCAAGGACGAGAGGGTTGTTTTTAGTATGGACAGCTTGGACACCAACTTAAGGAGTTCCCGTCAGCAGGGCTAGGGAGATCACAATCTACCACCTCATCAACTCCAGCAGGCCGACACATCAGGTACAGATGGCAGTCAGCGCCAAAATCTCTTCTATGCTCTATCTTCCCATCAGGATCATGAAAGCTCAACTGACGTAGTTACTGGTATGTTACGTCTCTTCCATCTAGACGTGTATGCCCTCTTTGATCCAGGAGCAACTCTTTCGTTCGTGACTCCGTATATAGAAGTCAAGTTCAACATCAATCCAGAGATCCTCTAAGAACCATTCTCATTCTCCAACCCAGTTGGCGAGTCAGTTAGGACCAGCCAGGTGTATAGAAACTGCCCAGTCTCAATCCTGAGTAATGTTATTCCAGCTGATCTTGTAGAATAAGACATGGTAGATTTCGACCTCATTCTCGGCATGGATTGGTTACACTCCTGCTATGCCTCAGTCGATTGTAGAAATAGAGTTGTCATATTTAAGTTTCCAAATGAATCAATGTTAAAATGGACGTGCAGTAGTTCAAAGCCTAAGGGTAGTTTTATTTCCTACCTTAAGGTCCAAAAACTCATCTCCAAGGGGTGTATTAATCTCTATTTCGGGTCAACGATTCCAACTCTGAGACCGTAACTATCCAGTCAGTTCCTGTGGCTAGCGAGTTCCCAGATGTATTTCCTGAGGATCATCCTATAGTTCCCCCTGAACGAGAAATAGACTTCAGAATTGACCTCCTCCCAAATACTCAGCCAATCTCCATCCCTCCTTATAGAATGGCTCCAGCTGAGCTTAAGGAGCTGAAGGAGCAGTTAAAGGGTCTTCTTGATAAGGGTTTTATCAGACTCAACATCTCTCCCTGGGGGGCTCCAGTGTTATTCGTGCGTAAGAAGGACGGTACCCTCAGAATGTGAGTAGATTATCATCAGCTAAACAAAGTCACAGTCAAGAACAGGTATCCCCTACCCAAAATTGACGACCTGTGTGAAAAAGTTAAGGGAACCATTTGTTTCTCAAAGTCAATCTCAATTAAGGGTTAGAGAGAGTGATATATCGAAAACAGCTTTCAAAACTCGGTATGGTCACTACGAGTTTGTGGTGATGTCCTTCGGGTTAACAAACTCCCCAGAAGCCTTCATGGATTTGATGAATAGGGTCTTAAAGCAATACCTAGATATGTTCATCATTGTATTTATCGATGACATTTTGGTGTACTCCAAAAATGAGGAAGAGCATACCAATCACCTAAGGTTAGCATTACAGACCCTTAGAGATCGTCGGTTATTCGCCAAGTTTAGCAAGTGTGAATTTTGATTAAAGTCTGTGACCTTATTGGGTCATGTGGTCTCGGGTGAGGGAATACAGGTAGATCCTCACAAGATAGCAGCAGTGAAAGATTGGCCCATACCTACCTCTCCCACTGAAATCAGGAGTTTCCTAGGTTTAAATGGATATTACTGACGGTTTATGGAAGGTTTCTCCACTATAGAATCTCCTCTGACTAAGCTAACTTAGAAGAAAGTGAAATTTCAGTGGTCGGATGAGTGTGAGAAGAGTTTTCAGGAGTTGAAGACTCGACTCACTACCGCTCCAGTGTTAACCTTTCCAGAAGGATCAGATGGGTTGGTTGCTTATTGTGACGCTTCTAGAGTTGGACTCGGTTGCGTTCTGATGCAGTGGGGCAAAGTGATAGCCTATGCCTCCAGGCATCTCAAATTTCATGAGAAGAATTATCCAACTCATGACTTGGAGTTGGCAGTGGTGGTATTCTCACTAAAAATATAGAGACATTACCTTTGTGGGGCTCACGTGGATGTGTTCACAAATCACAAGAGCCTTCAGTATGTGTTCAGCCAGAAGGACCTAAACCTGCGTTAGAGACAGTGGTTGGAGCTGCTAAAGGACTATTACATGAGTGTGTTGTATCACCGGGGTAAAGACAATGTGGTGGCTGACGCCCTAAGCCAACGGTCTATGGGGATTGTGGCTCACTTTGAGGATGGCAAAAAAGAGTTAGCAAGGGATGTTCACATACTAGCCCGGTTAGGGGTGCATCTGGTGGACTAAGCCGAAGGTGGGATAGTAGTGCAAAGTAGGTCGGATTCCTCCTTGGTAGTTAAAGTTAAGTCCAGACAAGATGAAGATCCAATCCTACTTAAACTTAAAGAAGCAATTTTTAGAAAGGAGGTTGGGGCTTTCTCCAAAGGGGGAGATAGTATGCTTCGTTACCAGGGAAGATTGTGTGTGCCAGATATTGGTGAGTTGAGATAGCATATATTGGTTGAGACACACAACTCAAGATACTCCATTCACCCTGGTTCTACTAAAATGTATCGCGACTTGCGGGATATTTACTAGTGGAACGGCATGAAAAGAACATTGTTGAATTCGTACCAAGTGCCCGAACTGCCAACAAGTCAAGGTGGAGCATCAAAGGCTGGGAGGCATGACTCAAGATATCAATATACCCACATGGAAGTGGGAATAAGTAAATATAGACTTCATTACAGGTCTATCCCGGACTCGTCGGCGGCGTGACTCAATCTTGGTGGTAGTAGATCGGATGACTAAGTCAGCTCACTTTCTCCCAGTCAAAACCACAGACTCAGCTGAGGACTACGCCAAACTTTACATCCGAGAGTTAGTCATACTCCATGGGGTGCCCTTGGGTATCATTTCAGATAGGGAAACGCAGTTCACCTCACACTTCTGGAAGTCCTTTTAGAAGGGACTAGGAACTCAGGTCAAACTAAGCACTTCTTTTCATCCGCAGACTGATGGGAAAGATGAGCGGACCATTCAGACCCAAAAATATATGCTAAGAGCATGCGCAATCGATTTTAAGGGTAATTGGGATGACCATTTTCCCTTTATTGAGTTTTCGCACAACAACAGTTGTCGTTCCAGCATCCAGATGGCCCTATTTGAAGCATTGTATGGTAGAAGGTGTAGATCTCCTATAGCGTGGTTTGAAGTTGGTGAAGCTACCTTGATAGGGCAAGACTAGGTTCACGAAGCAATGCAGAAAGTTCAGCTCATCCGAGAAAGGTTGAAAATAGCTTAGAGTCATCAAAATCTTATGCCGATGTGCAGAGGAGAGAATTGGAGTTTGAAATTGATGACTGGGCATACCTAAAAATTTCTCCCATGAAGGGGTGATGAGGTTTGGAAAGAAGGGGAAACTCAGTCCGAGATATGTGGGACCTTATAGAATTTTGAGGCATATCGGCAACGTGGCCTATGAGCTAGAGTTACCTTCAGAACTAGCAGTCGTACACCCAGTTTTCTATGTGTCACTTTTGAAGAAGTGCATCAGAGATCCAACCTCAGTTGTGCCATTAGACAACGTGGAAATAAAGGATAGTCTCTCATATAAGGAAGTACGAGTCCAGATCCTTGACCGTCAGGTTTGTATGTTGAGGAATTAGGAAATAGCTTCAGTCAAGGTCCTATGGAGAAATCAGCAGGTTGATCGAGCTATGTGGGAGGCCGAAGAAGATATGATGGCCAAATACCCGCACTTGTTCCCTACTGGCTCTAGCACAGCATGAGGTATTAGTTTTGACCCTAGAACTCAATTTAGTTTTCATGACTCAGTTCAGATGTTCAAGTCTCTTTTATGTTTTTGAATGTATGTATCAAAAGTAATATCAGATCAGCTATGTGTTTTGAAATGGAGGTAGTCATTCCGGCAGTTCTGGAGTCAAATGAGCAGTATTTGGAAATTTTGATTGCTATTTTCTTCTTCCTATATGTTTTCTAACATTCGAGGACAAATGTTTACAACGGGGAGTTATTGTACTGCCCCGAAAACTACAAATCTTATTTCGGGACTTAAATTTAGAAATCTGGAAAAGCTGCAAAAAAGCTACAGGACGACCCTTCTAACGACTCGTTAAGTGACCCCACAACTCGTTAGATGAGTCGTGAGAAGGAGGTTTGAAATTTTGGAGAAGGGAGGCAGTGTAACCAACGAGGGTAATTTTAGTAATTTTCTACTCTTTTAAAATTTAAATTACGTCATTTTAGTAATAATTTCAGACGTTTTACTGGGGGGAAATGGTTCATTCCTCATTCCCCACTCTTAATTCTCATAAACATCAAAAGTTCTCCTCTCAAGAACCCTCCAAGCAAGACTAGGGCTTCTCATCTCTTGCAACAGTTCAAGCTTCTTCTCTGGAAGGATTTTAGTTAGGTATGTGGGAATTCAAGAAGGGAATAGTTCTTCCCTTGTGCCCCAAAATCCTTCTTTTCTATCAGTTTTAGCCCGAGACTTTTGAAGTGACGAAATTAATTGTCAGGACTCCCTTAAATCCTATGAATTATAGTTTATGTGAATTGCTGATGTTTTTCCACAAATTTGTGATTGTGTTGTTGCTCAGTCCAATAAATATGAAATCTAGCCCTAGTTTTGAATACAGGAAAACTAGAATCTTGGAATAGTGTTCACATCCCGAGATTTTTGCTTGATTCTAGCAGTGTTGAGAATTTCCATGTTGTTAATTGTATTTAAAATAGTTAGAATATTTTCAGTACAGTTTCAGACAAAAAATAGAATATCTCGTATCAGTCAGAAAGTGTCAACTGATTAGTTTGACTACAGTCTTTTTCCAAGGAGTCAGTGGTACCTCCCAGTTATCAGAATCAGACTCAGAATTTAGTTTTGGTCCATTAGTCGGTCATGAAATTTTAGATATATAGCTCTGACCAGCCCTAGGACCCAAGTTCAGTTTATAGTTTGTTCTTACACGGTTACGATGCTTCAAAATATGCAACTTTGACCAGTCTAGAACCCAGTTTCAGAATCTGGTCCAATAAGACTCTCAGGGTACTTTCAATTATAGGTCCCTGACTAGTCTTGGACCCCATTTTCGAGCTATCAGCTTAGCAGTTCAGTATAGGTTTCCAGTGGGAGTAGGACTTAGCACCGAGCGGGCTGGGATTCCAGCGAGCCTAGGTTCTCAAAACTACGTTGCCAACGTAGGTTACAGTATTACTTGGCTTGATTGGCCCCAGACTTTTGTGATCACCTAGTTGATGCCTTTATACTTGGAAAGGTATATTGGGTCCTACCAGTGGGGTGTATACATCGAACTCCACATCTAGCTCACGTGGTTATATGTCGGTTAGAGACTCTCCCACTAGTCAGTCCAGTCCAGTTTCAGAATAAGTAGCTCAGTTCAGTATAGTATCTCAGACTCAGTGTTTCAGACTTAGGGAATGTCCTTGACCATTAGACAGGGTCATCTTGACCATCAGACAGGGTCATCTTTACCATTTCAGATTACATCAGTAGCTTAGTTTAGCTTACTTGTTGGCCATTGTGTGTCATTTCAGTTCAGACATTATATTTAGTTATATTTTCTCCCAC
The DNA here is from genome assembly GCA_018107945.1 of Datura stramonium. Classification (NCBI taxonomy): domain Eukaryota; kingdom Viridiplantae; phylum Streptophyta; class Magnoliopsida; order Solanales; family Solanaceae; genus Datura; species Datura stramonium. The sequence continues at coordinate 68,038 of JACEIK010004859.1, forward strand.
TTACTCAGTACATTCAAAGTACTGACGCAAACTTCTATGTTGTATCATTTCATGATACAACCACAGGTTCCCAGACCTAGCATCATTAGTCGTTGCGCTTCAAATCCTCTTCCGCTGCAGCCGAAGTGTGAGTCCTCTTCATTCTAGGGCCTTGGTTTAATTTCTTTCAGTTGAGTTATTATTTTTAGTTAGACTTAGAGTTAGCTGGAGGCTTGTCCCAGCAACTCATCAGTTAGAAGGCTTTCAAACAAAGAGTCAATTTTAGATTTCAAATATTTTAAATTTTAATGTTTCCTTCTAGTTTATTTTCTCAAATTCTCTTATGTTGTTATTTCAAAGCTTCCGCTATCTATATTGTTTTACTCAGAATACCAGTGTATAATAGACCAGGGGTTGACTTGGGGTCACTTGTGACTTCAAGTACTGTGTTATGTCCAGGGTGTAGTCTCGTGGAGTGACAGATGCCCTTAATAAAACAAACTGTAAAATCTACTACCAGGTTTCACAAATCGTACTATGACTCGTAGGATAGTGCCACGACTGATACTGAGTCTTGTGGCAATCGATTCTTCCCTAGACAATTCTATAAAGCTTATCCCACGGGAGCATACCACAGCTCGTACCATCTTACGACGGATTGTACCATGGCTCTTGATTACCTAAAATTCTCTAAACTCTTCTTTGAACCCCTTCCTTGGATCCCTTAGTATGACCTATATAATCTTGGTATGGATCGTGGGTTCTGTTGTGGTATCTGGACCACAATTTGCTGCTCGTCTAAACTTCATGTTATGGGTCCTAGTATGAGTCGTACCTCCAAGTCACGAGTTGTATTAAGAATCGTACTGAGGGAAAAGTTTCATTTTTCTATAAGTTGAAAATATAAATCTAGGGTCTAGTTTTAGGGACTTTTAGGTTGTTACATTTTCTCCCCCTTGGAAACATTCATCCTCAAATGGAGACTAACTAACCTACAAGAGTAGGCAAGGAGTTGCCATCCTAATACTGAGTGTTATAAGCTGAATACTGATGGAGTGACTGACTCCAAACTGCGATACCCATACTGAGCTGGATTTATATAAGATGGATACACACTAAAACATGAAAGGAACTAAAGGACATGAATTTGACATGAAATTGAGTAAAGTGCTAAGGAAGAAACTAGCACCTAATGTTGAAGCTGAGCTAGAAGGAAAAACATAAGGACACTTAGCCATCACATCTGTTTCTACTTCAAAGTATCTCCTTCTATGAGCTAATTCCACTAAAGTACTTTCACTGAGGCGACCTCCTTATTCCTCAACTTACGAACCTAATAGTTGAGAATCTCAACTAGGATCTCCTCACAAGAGAGACTATCTTTCACTCCTACACTCACCAATGGCACAATTAAGGTCAAATTGTCGACGCACTTCTTCAACAGAGGCACATGAAATACTAGGTGCATCGATGCTAACTCCGCAGGCAAATCCAACTAATAGGCTACGTTGCTAATGGCCTCAAAATCTTGTAAGAACCAACATATCTTGGACTAAGTTTTACTTTCTTCCTAAACCTCATCACCCCTTTGATGTGTAAAATCTTCAAGTAGACCCAACATAGAAGTTGTTGTTGAGGATAGGGATATACCCTTCAACTCTGTTTAGTTGAAATACAAGTCAAAATCATCATTTCATTGTTCTCCTGCAACCATAGGGATATAAGCGTTAGGGTTCATGAAATAGTTCTTGGATGCTAGGGATAATGGCAAGGAATGGGATAGTAAATTGCAACTAACAATTATAAGAAGAATCGTACTAGTCCAATTATGTCTTGAAAACTCAACTTGAAACCAATCAAGTTCCATTGTCCTAGACTCTCATCATCATCGAAATACAATCAAGCTCACAATTATTTTTAGTTAATTTTATATTTAAAGTTTTGAGAGTTTAATTTCTCAAATCAATCACCATTTAACTAATTTGTAGAATACTGAAATTAAGAGATAACCTTATAACGATTAAACTGAAAAGTCTATGTGGGTATGATAATCGGGGCTTCCAATCCTATTTTACTTGACGACCACGTGTGCTTGTGTGCGCTTAGGCGACATCAAGTTTTTGGCACCCTTGCCCGGGACTTGAATATTGTTTGATCATTTGTAGGTTAGGACTTTATTCCGCTATTCTGTATATATTGTGTAGATTTTTATTTTTCTTTTTTAAATATTATACCACTCTTCTTAACATGACATCTTGAAATGTAAATGGGTCGAATGATGGGTATTCATATTATAGTGATCCTTGTCAGAATTGTGGGAACCCCACTTGTGGCAACACTGTCATACTTGTGATGTATGTGGTGGTCTGGATGGTCATTGGAATGGTTGCCCAAATTTTTATTCCCCTTCCCCAAGCCCCTATTATGATCCTCCTATTTTTTTATGCTTACAGGAATAATGAAGAGCAGGAAAATTATGCTCAAATAAGAGATATGGAAAAAATGATCCTAGAGCATATGGAAGTAATGAGGGAGCAGCTTACTGAACAGGGAGGAGCCTTAAAAGGGATGAGTTCCAAGCTCACAGAGATGATGGTTGAGACTACAACTTTTAATGATTTGCAGGTCACGGTCTTAGCCAATACCTAAGAGGAACCTCAAGGGGAAGAAAAGAAGCTCAAACAAGAGATTAGCCAATTTGGCTCAAGTATCCATGACATGTAGGGTATTTTGAATGAAAATGTTGAGGCACCTGAGGCCCAACTACAAAGTGTGATGGATACTAGCCAAGCATGAAACAAGAAGAAGAATCCCAACTATTGGGCAATTCTTTATTGGAGGATGTCGATTTTGAGGAGGTGGATAAAAGTGAGGATGTCAAGCATAATGTAATCTTGGAGTTAAGAATACTGGTCCTTATTCTAGACATTTTTCAACATTGTGTTTGGGTGGCAACCTATATATAGAGCCATCCAAGCCTATGGAGAAATGTGTAGATGAGGAACAACAGCCTTATATTATAAAATTTATTATGCCAATGATAAATTACGACATCCCTCACTTGAGGTCCAAGAAGTGTAAGATGCAACATCTATTACTTGGTCCCTTCATGTTTACACCACTACCCCTTGAGCATAACAGAAAATTGGAAAAGAAACTAGGGGTGAAATTTATAAGCTCAAAGTGGAACGAAAAGTGGTGAAACTTAATGGCTTCGTGCCGCGACGTTAAATCAGGTGCTTGTTGGGAGGCAACCCAATTTTTAATAATGTAGTTTTTATTTTATTTTTATATACAGTGTCACTTTTGTGTTTTTTAAATTTTATTTTCTGTGCAGAGAAGGGGATGTTTGAGTACCGAAAATCAAGTCTAAGGAGCATGGTCTTATCCTAAGTGTGGGGTCATGTGACCCGCAAATCAAAGAGACATAGCCGCTAGGTAGGCCCTAGAAGGCCTCAGAGAGTCATTTCTCACTCTTATCTTATTTTTAATTTTAGATTCTCTGAGGACAGAGCATGATTTTAAGTGTGGGGTGAGGGGATATCTCCTAAAAATTTGAGGTTAAGGGTGAGCATACCAGCAAGTTTAGTTGGAAATTTTTAAAAGTGGCATGTCTCATCTAACCTTCAATGTTTCTTATGGTATCGGTTCTTTTTAGAATGAGGAACCTTTGAACTAGGTAAATATTTTGTTTTATTTGGGTTTTGTGTAATCGTAGAGTAATGATTGGTGATAGATGGATGATGACCGTCTTAAGGGAAGATTCATCACTTTTTTTTATTTTTTAGCATTGAATGGTAGGTCATGCGCTTGTATGCTGCTTGATTTTTTGCTTAGCTGCTATGCCAGAGTCAATATATTGGTCATATAAATGCATGAGTGGATCCATGACAGAAACATATATCTTTTTAATTTGACTCAACATATCCTTAGGGCTCAATTATAAATAAACTTGTCATTCAATATGATTGTTTGAATGTGTAGCTGCAGAAACCAATTAGATTCTTGTTTCCATGAGAGGTGAGCTAAATTGCTTTGTGTGTATATATATTGTAGCATCTATAACTTACCTTGGAATGGATTGGTTGTATGTGTGTTATGCATCTGTAAATTGTAGGACCCGTGCGGTGGAATTCCGCTTTTCGGGTGAATAAGTCTTGGAGTGGAAGGGTAGTTCGGCGGTACCGACAGATCGATTTATTTCATATCTTGAGGCCAGAAAGATGATTTCTAAGGGTTGCATGTATTATCTAGTTAGGGTTAAGAATATTGAGTCCAAGACTCCGACTATCCAGTCAGTTTCGATGGTGTGTGAGTACACAGAAATATTTCTGGATGATTTACCTAGTGTTCCTCCTAAGACAGAAATTGATTTTTGTATTGATCTTCTACCCGATACGCAGTCTATCTCTATTCCTCCTTACAGGATGGCTCTAGTCGAGGTAAAGGAGCTGAAGGATCAGTTGAAGGACCTGTTAGATAAAAGTTTCATCAGACAAAGCAAGTCTCCATGGGGTGCACCAGTCTTATTTGTTCGAAAGAAGGATGGTTCGCTTCTAATGTGCATTGATTATCAGCAATTGAACAAATTCACCATTAAGAATAGGTATCCTCTACCCAAGATCGATGATTTTTTTACCAGCTTTAGGGTGCAAGGTGTTTCTCAAAGATAGATCTCAGGTCCGGGTATTATCAGCTTAGGGTTCGGGAGGGTGATATCCCGAAGACAGCCTTCAGGATGTGATATGGTCATTATGAGTTTGTAGTTCTGTCTTTTGGACTAACAAATGCTCCTGCAGCTTTTATGGACCTGATGAATAGGGATTTCAATCCATACCTGGACATGTTCATGATTGTGTTGATTGATGACATCCTTATATACTCTCGGACCGAGGAGGAACATGCCGCTCATTTGAGAGTAGTGCTTCAGACTCTCAAGGATCACCAATTGTATGCAAAGTTCAGCAAGTGCGATTTTTCGTTGAACTCGGTAGCACTTTTGGGCCATGTGGTAACAAGCGAAGGCATAAAAGTAGATTCTCAAAAAATCAAGGCAGTGAAGAATTGGCTTATACCGGTTAATCCTTCAGATATTCGGAGCTTCTTGTGCCTAGCTGGCTACTACTGGAGATTTGTTGAGGATTTTTTATGAATCACAACACCTTTGACCAAGTTGACTCAGAAGAAGGTGAAGTTTCAATGGTCAGAGGCTTGTGATAAGAGCTTCCAAGAGTTGAAGACTCGACTTACTACCGCACCGTTTTGACCTTACCCGAGGGTACGAACGTCTTTGTGGTGCATTCTGATGCTTCGAGAATCAGAATCGGGTGTGTACTGATGCAGCGATGGAAGGTAATAGCATATGCCTCTAGACAATTAAAGATTCATGCGAAGAATTACCGGACCCATGTTCTAGAGTTGGCCGCGGTGGTATTCGCATTGAAGATATGGAGACATTACTTGTATGGGATCCATGTGGTTGTGTTCACGGACCACAAGAGCTTACAATATGTGTTCACACAGAAGGACCTCAATCTATGGTAAAGAAGGTGGTTAGAGCTACTCGAAAACTATGATATGAGTGTTCTTTACCATGCGAATAAGGCTAATGTAGTAGCATAAACACTTAGTAGACTTTCCATGGAGAGTGTGTCCCACGTGGATGAAGGGAAAAAGGAGTTGGTGAAAGATGTGCATTGTCTCGCAAGGTTAGGAGTTAGGTTGGTTGACTCTACCGATGGCGGTGTTGTTGTGTAAAGTGGATCTAAATTATCATAAGTGACTGATGTTAAATCTAGACAAGATGAGGACCCAATTTTGGTAAAGTTGAAGGAATTCATTCGGAGTCAAAAGGTGGAGGTTTTCTCCCAAGGGGGAGATGGTGTGCTTCGGTACCAGAGTCGCTTATGTGTTCCAGATGTTGATGATTTCAGGAGTCGGATATTGCATGAGGGCCATGGATCCAGGTATTCAATCCATTCAGGTGCCACTAAGATGTATTGTGATTTACGAGAAATCTATTGGTGGGATGGCATGAAGAAGTATATTGCATAATTCGCAGCCAAGTGCCTGAACTGGCAACAAGCAAAGGTTGAGCATCAAAGGTCAAGAGGAGTACTTCAGGATATCAGCATTCCTACTTGGAAGTGGGAAGAGATTAATATGGACTTCATCACAGGACTACCTCGTACTCGCTGACAATATGATTTCATTTGGGTGGTGGTGGACAGGTTGACCAAGGCTGCACATTTTCTACCGGTAAAAACCACGGACTCATTGGAGGATTGCGCCAAGATATATATCCATTAATTGGTTTGATTGCATGGAGTTCCCTTTATTTTAGACTAAGGTACTCAATTTACCTCTCAGTTTTGGCGGTCTTTCCAGAAAGGGCTTGGGACTCAGGTTAAGCTTAGGACAGCATTTCATCCACAAACTGATGGTCAAGCAGAATGAACAATCCAAACTCTTGAGGACATGTTGAGAGCAAGTGTGATGGATTTCAAAGGTAGTTGGTATGATAACTTGCCTCTGATTGAGTTCACTTACAATAACAGCTATCACACCAGTATTTAGATGGCACTGTTTGAGGTTCTTTATGGGCGGAGATGTAGATCGCCCATTGGATGGTTTGAGGTTGGTGAGGAATCTATGATAGGGACAGATTCGGTTCATGAGGTTGTGGTGAAGGTTCAGTTGATAAGGGACAGGCTGAAAACCGCTCAAAGTCGTCAAAAGTCATATGTTGATGTAAGGAGGATAGATTTGGAGTTCTAGGTGGACGATTGGGTATTTCTGAAGGTATCTCCCATGAAGGGAGTAATGCAGTTCGGAAAGAAAGGAAAACTCAGTCCCCTCTATGTTGGTCCCTATCGGATTATGAGAAGAGTTGGTAAGGTGGCATATGAGTTGGAACTGCCCTCAGAGTTCTCTTCTATGTATCCTGTGTTTCATGTATCTCTTTTGAAGAAATGTTTTGGAGATCCAGCTCTAGTAGTCCCGGTAGACAGTGTTGGTGTAAAAGATAGCCTTAGCTATGAGGAGGTTCCGGTGGGAATATTAGATCATCAGGTTCGGAAGCTAAGGAACAAGGAAGTAGCTTCAGTTAAAGTACTATGGAGAAATCATCATGTTGAAGGAGCTATGTGGGAAGCTGAAGCGAATATGATGGCTAAATACCCACACTTATTCTCTACTGGTTCAGTTCTAACTTGAGGTATCAGTTTTTCCCTATAACTCTATTTAGTATTCATGTCCAAACCATGATTATTTTATGTATGTGGGTGTGTATGTGAAGAATGAAATCAGTTCAGCTATGTGATATGAATAGGAGGTGGTTATTGTTCGACTGAAAACTACACGCAAGTGCACGTGATCGTATAAGTAGTAAAGTGGCTTATTTCAAGCAAAGTATCGATCCCACAGGGACTGAACTACGGTATTAATTAACTTAAGCTTCAGTGAACGATATCTCTATGAATGCAGACAACCAAATAAATAATGTTTTATGAGTTAAAATTTACTAAGTAATGAGAATCTAAGTCAAGATTATAATTT
>JACEIK010004859.1:87198-113677 GCA_018107945.1 Datura stramonium
TATAAATATGAACGCAGTTGGAAGAAATAGCTGGATATTGGTCGAGCTACACCAGTTAGCCAAGAAGTCAGTAACTGAGGTATGTAAAGCTAGTTTCTTCAGCAAGTTAGTAATTCTAGAATAGTAAAATAGAGTAAATTCCAGTAGAAGTTTCAGAAGCCGAGTATTATGCCCAGTGTGAATTCAATAAGTATGTTTGAGTTATTATACCATATGCAGAATAAAAGTCAGTAAATTAGTGTCAAACAGCGAGATATTATTCCAGACTCAGTATAACTCAGTATTAGATTCAGTTTAATTCAGCAGGACATTCAGAATAGAATATCAGATCATGGATAGTGTTATCAAATTTATTATACATGTTATATGTGATTATTGTTGCTTGTAGAGACCTGATTGTTTTATGTGGGCACCCTTAGAGCTTCCTTGCCATCCCAGGGTTAATAGTTGTGTCGACTCGCCCGCCAAAGGGTGAGGATACGTCACTCCAAGGAGTGGCATGTTTTCTGCCAGAGGACGAAGATGGGATGCAGCATTCCCCATAGCTGGATGATCAGCATTATTGCATGCCCCTATCGAGCGCTTGCGCCCAAGGCACAGATTATAGATTACAGATCACAGATCTCAGATTACAGTTTACGGGAGTCCTACAGACTCAGACACGGCTATAGTCAGGGGCCCAGAGAGCCCAAGTTGCATACCCAGGGGGCCGGCGGGATTCTCATAGTTATTAGATGAGTGGAGTGATTTTTTATTTTTGGATGGCGACCCGGGTAGGGGTATATAGATTGCATGTTGATTGGTACCTTCTGGATTATGGGGGCTTGTATAGGTTCTTGTATGCTATATGTGTTATTTATTAACTTGATAGATAGCAGGACGCCGCATTGATAGGTATGATTCTCACCTTCTCTCCAGTATAGTTAAGCTTAGTTTAGATTCTTCCATCCCAGACAGTCTTAGCCATCTTCTGTTATTCAGTAACTATCAGTATTACTGTCTATTTTCAGTTATGTTTAGTTATTGCTTTGCATACTCGGTACTAGTGGTACTGACGCTTGTTTGGGGGCGCTGCATTATATGCCTGCAGGTACTCATAAATGAGGAGTCGATCCCTCGTAATTCCAACTAGCGCACAAAGTCATCAGCTCCTGTCATCTAGAGCTTGAAAGCTAGAGGTTTACTCCTTTTTCTTTTGTTGTACAGTACGGGTAGGTCGGGGCTCTGTCCCGACTATCTTGTCAGTATTCTAAGAGGCTTGCTGATTGTATATTCCCTGTGGTTAGTGTACCGGTCGTGTGAGGCCGTGTCTATGTTTTAGTTTATTTATGATGTTCGTGTGGGGCCTTATTCAGTTAATAGTTTGTGACCTTACTGGTCACAGAGTAGTTTAGCATTTGATTTAGCGTTTCAGTGAAACTAGTCAGCATGGTGGCCTTGTCGGCCCGCATAGGTTCCTTTATACTACTTTTGTTCTGGTTAGTTGTTGTTGTCTTACAGGTGGCTATAGTCCTAGTCGGTCGGAGGCTTTATTTACAGCCGTTATATAGCCCGTTGGTTCCATGAACCCAGAGTTAGAGTCAGTCTGGCACCATAAGTGCTTAGGCTCTCCAGCAGTCCAGGCTTAGTAGGTCACCGGTTCCAGTCATGCCTCCCAAGGCGGGGCGTGACATGGGGTTTCTTGTCCCCTGTTACGATCCGAGTCTACGTCGGGGTCGTGACAAGAAGGTGCCTTTCCCTTATCGTCTTGCCTAGATGAAGTCATGGTTCTACAAAATCATGTTAGTTCCATAACAAAACAAACTTCTTTTTGTATTTTTTGAAAATGAAAATTAAAATCGATAATTATCCTATGCTAAGGAACAAAATTCTAAAGATTAGATGACAAACAATGGGAAGAGTTAAAATCAATAACTGGTAGCACATGCGCTGCACCGGCGTTTCACATGTAGGGGCCCGCGGTTAGCCGTTGCGTCACAGGTCTGCGACAAAAAACTGGGCCAATCAAACTTCTCCTACGCTGAACCTGCATTTTGTCGATCCTGATTCGTGACTCGCAGGTGAAACACAGGTGATTGGTAGTGACCTGAAGCTTCAAACCCATACCTGTGCCTCAACCAGTATTTCGCTGCACTTGACTGATGAACCACAAGTGAGTGGCAATTCAAAATCAATTACTCCAACACTACAAACAATCACATTTCAATTTCATGCCTCACTCAACTCACTCACACATCATGTTTCACCCAATTCAAGCAGCACAAAAGAACAAAAATGATAATTTTTCCCTTAAGAAAGGTGTCAACCTATCTATCATCGGGACAATCATGCACTTTAAGCACACGGGGTTACTCAGACTTCACCCCCCAACTAATATTTCGAAACATACAACTCATATAGAATCTTTCATAAAATGAACAACAAAACCCATATTTTGCACTGCTTACTACCCTGCCATACCCACAACAATTAAAATCATTCAAAAAGTGAAGAGCAAAAGATTGAAAATGGGGAACATGGGTTAAGAAAATTTCAAATCTAGCATGCTTTCTTTTAGACTAACATTCTCAAATAACAAAAAAAATAAGAATAATAAACACACAAACCGAGTGAGAAAAGATAAAAGCAAAGAGATTTAGAACTTTGGCTTCTTGATTGCAAATGGCCAACCCAAAAATGAGGACTTCTTTTTCTTGGTGAGAGTTTAGTAAGAGATGGTGAGATGAAGAGAATGGTAAAGGGGGGTTTTATAGGAGGAAGAGAGTGAAAGTGATTGGTGGGTTGAAAAGGTGGATTTAATGTGAGTTAATGAGGGAAGATGGAAGGGTGTAATGGTTGGTAATTGGGATCAATGGAAAGGTGAAAAGGTGAAGAGGAAGGGTTTTTAGGAAGTTTAAAAGAATTTCTGCCGGTTTGGAAGAACATGGGTCGGGTCGGTTAACGGGTTTGGTCAAAATTTTAAATGAAATACTTACCTGCTATGGCGTTAGACCTGCAACCACAGGTGGGTACCTGCGTTTCACAGTTTCAAGCGCGGGTGACCCCCATTCTTACCTATCTTCTGCCTATGAACTATGTTGGACTTGCACTTCATGGATTGCCACCTGTGTTTCGTAGGTGGTTCGTAGTTCACCCTAAGATTTCTTGATTTCGTCCAAGTGTAGTGGTTTAAGCCTGCAACAAACCTGCATTTCACGGGTTGTCACGTGTGTTTTGTAGGTGAGGAACCAGATTCCTCCTTTTTCTCTCAGCTTTCTGGACCTTTTTTATTCCTGGGCTGCGACTCGCACTTGTGCACCTACATTTCGCAGGTCTCGCGCAATGCATGCCCTATTCTTCTTTCACTTGGTTCTTCATCTAATCGACCAACAAAACAAAAATAACAAAAATATCAAAGCACCAAAATTAAAAAAACTTGGGTTGCCTCCCAAGAAGCGTCGTATTTGTCATTGTGGTATGACGGATATCTCCTCTATCATCACTTCTTCGGAGGGTCATCCTCTGAATCAACTTCAGTCTCACCATTTTTTTCTTGCTCCTCCTCTTCGTCGAGGACCCCCATCACTTTGCATTCATCTAGGGGTTTTGTGGGTTGACATACATTGAAGGTAACTTCCTTACCTCCCACTCTAAACTTTAGCTCTCCTAGCTCCACACCCACCAATGCTCTACCCATGGATAGCAGTGGTCACCCCAAAATTATAGGAAACTCGACGTCCATGTCACAATCCATTATGACAAAGTCGGCTGAAAGGATAAATTTGTGCACTCAAACCAAGACATATTCTAACACTCCAACAGGTCTCTTGATAGACCTGTCTGCCATTCAATCGCCTCACAGTAGTAGGCTTGAGATTCCCCAAACCTAACTTCTTGAAAATAAAAAAAGGCATCAAACTAATGCTTGCACCGAGGTCACACAAAGCATTTTTGAAAATGGAAATTCCAATGGTGCAATGGATGGTAAAAGCTCTGGGGTCCTCTATTTTGGGATCAAGATTCCTCACCATCACTGCACTGCAGTGGTGAGTCACCTCCCCTGTGCCTACATCCACGATTTTCTTCAACAATTCCTTTATAAATTTTGCATAGCCCTGCATCTGAAGCAATGCATCCACTAGTGGTATGTTTATAGCAACTTGCTAAACATCTCGATGACTTTCTTGAATTGGTTGTTCTCTTTTTTCTTCTCTAGACGCTGAGGATAAGGAGGCGGGATTCTAGGCTCCTGGCCTTGTGCGTTTGAGGCCTCCTTTATCTTTTTCTCATCATCAACATCCTTAGGAGAAACATCCACTCTTTCTTCATCAAGTACTTCTTCAGCATCAACAACACTTGGTGATTTTTGCACCGCATCTTTCACGTAAACATTTGTGATTGGATCAACCACTTGTTTAGCCTTCACACCTACATCAGCCAATATTTTCCCACTCCTAGTAACAATTTCCATACAATGGCCATCCTTCTTTAGATTTGGTACTATAATACTAAGAAGTGTGCTCTTCATTTGGGGATTCATTTGGGATGACACGTGGTTCATTTGAGATCCAAGTGTTTAATAGAAGCTGAATGAGAACTCACTATTTGGGAGAGGTTAGACACCTCCCGGTTTAGCTCCCTTGCCCCGTTGTCTATAGACTCAACTTCCTTAGAACTCTAGCCAACATTTCCTCATATCTTAGAGTTGCCAACATCGCTCACTCCAGGTTGCATTTGAGGGGCCTCAACCTTAGGAGGGGAACATATGGGTTTCAACTTCTATGGTAACGCTCCCCTTCATAGTTAGGTTCATGATTTCCCACCTTTCATTTCTATCATTCCACCCTTGACTATCTCAATTTCTCCAACCTTGATTCTCATCACAAGGAGCTAAGGGCCTTGGTTAGCACCTTGTTATCCTGGACGAGAACCCCCCACTTGGCTAGTCGTATTAACACTCTTCCTCATATCTTGGAGGTGAAGCCTCCCCTTCGTATTGCATATGGCCTTTGGTTGCAACGGCATTTACACTCTTGGCACCAACTCCCATCATATGCTTTGTCATTAACTCGAGATGGGTCATCATTTTGACCAAGGTCTCATCCCTTTCTTCATCTCTTTTCCTCAAATCCGCAGTCACAAGGCTATAACTAGCACCACTTGAGGATACTTTGGTGTCCCTAGTGTGCCATGCTCGATTTCTCTCGGTCATCCGATCTAAAAGATATTTGGCCAACCCATATGTTTAGTCCATCAAGGACCCACCAGCAAGATTATTGGACACAGACTTATTGATGGAGTTGAGTGAACGATAGAAGCTTTGAAGAAGAACTCTATTAGACAACCCATGGTTTAGACATATGGCCACTTTCTTCTTGAATCTGCTTCATGCAAGGGTTCACCAGGGAGTTATCTAAAGTTAGTGATGTCATCCCTCAACTGCAACATCCTCGATGAAGGGAAGAAACCTATCCAAGAACACCTCCGTCAACTCTTTCCAAGAAGTAATACACCTTGGGGCAACTCATCTAGCCAAACAGTGGCTTCTCCTGTCAATGAGAATGGAAAAAGCCTTAGTCGAATCGACTCTTAGCTAATATTGGTGATGTTGAAGGGTTGGCATATGTCAAGAAAGTTGTTAAGGTCTCTATTAGCATCTTCACTTAGCTTCCCTCCAAAGAGTGCTTTCATTTGTATAAAGTGCAAAATCATGCTAATCACATGAAACACCGCGTTCCCTACCATAGGTGGTAGGCAAATGGCACCCGCTACATTAGGCAACATGGGCTCATCCTCGTCTTGATCCGTGTGTCCATCCAAAGAACCTATTTGCGGGTCATGGCTCATTGGATCCAACCTAAACAAGCAGTGAAAAACAACAACGAATGTAAAATTTCTCAAGATTCTTAATTAAGTCAAATCAACAAACAACTAAAGATTATCAAATCTCATTCTCTAGCAATAGTGCAAAAATTGATAACATCCAAATTCACTCCTCACTAGGAGAAAGTGTACATGGTCGTTGCAATATAGTTTACCTAACTCGTGAGTCAGAATAGAATCTACGAGGATTAAAGATTGATTGCAATAAAAGTCATCTATCAAATTGAATCAAATAGCGTCATTGTATCAAAACTAGGAAAGTAAATGTTGGGGGTTGTAAGATCACACTACAAATTCAAATTCAATTAACAAAATAAGACAACCAATTTCAAAGTAACAATATGAGTGAATACTAGGGGCATGTTGTTAATAAGGAATTAATAGGATTTGGGTTAACTAGCAAATAAAAGCATTACTTACGAACATAAATAGTTGTAGAAAAGGTGACACCTGATGCTTCTCAACCACTTGGGTGTCTTTTGCCTCGGATTTTCGCAAACCCTAAGGTTCCATACACATCAACCACTAGAACTTGGGTAAGAGTTAAGAAATCTCTAGCCTTAATTATTTAATGTGTGTATGATAATAGATTTTGGCTATCTCTAACCCAACCCCACATGATCAAAACCCAATTACCCACCATTGTTTTCTCACTCATATTATATTCCTCTTTTTCAAGTAACAATAGAATAAGTAAACACAATCCTACTTGCATTTATAGATATTTCAGTTATTACTTAGACAAAACAATGGATTTATGCTAATAAGTAATTCTAAGGTTAAACTAGCAACACCCAACCCATTTTAGCCCTATCATGCACATACCCCTAGCAGGGTATTCAGGTACTCATAAATATAGAACAAGAGATAAAACCAATAAAGGAATCACTATCATTCACCATTATTAAGAAACTTCAAGCTCAGTTGTTATTCAATGGAGGTTTTTACCTTAGAAAGATGAAGAAGATGAAGGAAAAGCTCTCACTTCCCTCCATCTTTTTCTCTCTCTAAAATACAAAAGCTAACTATTCAATGTTATGAAAATGGAATGTTCTATTCTTTACAAAAGGTGTACAAAAAATAGGGAAAAGCTGCTCCTCTTTTCTTGTGCTGGATGATTTTACCGCTCTGATGACGGGCTCACTTTTGAGGCACCTGTGAACATCCGCAAGGCGTCGCTTAATCATAGTATGGAGCCAAAAAGTCTAGGCATGGTCCTACATTGGCACCTGTGTTTCCTAGGTGTTGACCTGTGTTCCATAGGTGTGCCTTCAACTTCCAAGCAATGCTCTCCTGCGTTGGGCCTGCGTTTCGTAGGTGTCATCCTGCGAAATACATGTCCTCTTTTTCCAGCTCCATGCTTTTTGTTCAACTTCTTGCTTTCTCTATCTAAATTGAATACTTGCAAAAATCAAAATAAAAAGGGCATAAAATCTTCCTAAATAACTTGAAAACCAAGCAAAAGCTCATGTTTAAAGGCCTAATGATCAGGACTTTTTGGGGTATTATAATATCTTCCCCTTGGGAACATTCGTCCTCTAATGTAGACTAACTAGGCTGAACGGGGAGGGAAGGAACTGCAATCCCAAATTGAAAGGCTATAGGCTAAAAACTCATGAAGTGACTAACTTCGGACTAAGATACATGACTGAACTGAAGTCATGAAACATATATGCATGCTAAAACATGAAGGGGACTAAGAGACATAATCTTGATATGAAACGAATTAGAGTAATAAGGAGAAAACTAATACCTTGTGCTGGAACTGAGCTAGAAGAGAAAAGATGTGGGTATCTAGCTATCATATCTGCTTTAGATTACCACGTAGCTCCTTCAACTAGTTGATTTCACCATAAAACCTTCATGAAAGCTACCTCCTTATTCCTCAACTTGCGAACCTAATGATCAAGGATCTCAACCGAAACTTCCTCATAGGTAAGGATTTCCTTCACACCTATGCTCTCTATCGGAAAAACTAGAGTTGGATCACCCATGCACTTTTTAAACAAGGATACATGGAAAACTAGGTGCACCGAAGCTAACTCCGCTGGTAGCTCCAACTCATAAGCCACATTGCCAACACGTCTCAAAATCCTATAAGGACCAACATATAGGGGACTAATAATCCCCTTCTTTCCAAAACTCATAACTCCCTTCATGGGAGACACCTTCAAAAACACTTAATCATCGACCTCAAACTCAAGCTCTCTCCGCCTAACATTTGCATAAGATTTCTGCTCACTTTGAGTTGTTTTCAGCTAATAAGCTAAAATTTCTCCATAGACTCATGAACTAATCATCGCCTTATTGTTTTGGCCTAACCCTCCTCAAACCATCTGATAGGTGATCTACATATCCGCCCATAAATAGTCTCAAATAGAGTCATCTAAATGTTGGAATGGTAGTTGTTATTGTAGGAAAACTCGACGAGAGGCAAGTGATCATCCCAACTACTCATGAAATCAATCACATAATCTCTCAACATGTCCTCTAAGATCTAAATCGTCCATTTTCTTTGACCATCCATTTGTGGGTGAAAAGTTGTGCTAAGCTTCACCTGAGTACCAAGACCCTTCTGAAATTATCTCCAAAATTGAGAGGTGAATTGAGTATCCCTATTTGAGATGATAGACAATGAAACTCCATGCAACCAAAATAACTCCCGAATGCAAAGTCTAGCATAGTCCTTGCCTAAATCTGTAATCTTGACTGGTAAGAAATGTGCTGACTTGGTCAACTTGTCTACCACCACCCATATAGAATCATACTGTCGGCGTGTACGAGGCAACCCTATAATGAAGTTCATGTTGATCTCCTTCCACTTCCAATTAGGAATATGGATGTCTTGTATCATACCTCCCAATCTTTGATTCTCAACCTTTACTTGTTGACAGTGACACTTAGCCAGAAATTCTACTATGTCCTTCTTTATGTCATTCCACCAATGGACTTCCTGTAGATCACAGTATATCTTGGTGGCACCTGGATAGATAGAATATCAAGAGCTATAAGCCTCTCGCAACATCTTCTCTCTCAATTTGTACACATTCGAAACACTCAATCAACCCTGATATCTGAGTACAACATCTACCCTTAGGAGAAAACCTCCACCTTCTGATTTTGGACAGCTTCGTTCAACTTCACTAAGATAAGATCCTCATTTTCCCTTGCTTTAACTTCCATCACCAATGAAGATTCCGACTCATTTTGAACAACACAACAATCTGTTGAATCAGTAAGGCGAACCCCCAAACGTGCAAGCCAATGGACATCCTTCACCAACTTCCTCCTCCCATCCTCAACATAGGATATACTCTCCATAGACAACCTACTAAGAGCATCCTCCACTACATTGGCCTTGCCCAGATGGTAAAGGATACTAATGTCATAGTCCGTAAGAAGCTCTAGCCATCTCCTTTGTTGTGAATTTAGATCCTTCTAAGAAAATACATACCGAACACTCTTGTGATCCGTGAACACATCCATATGCACCCCGTATAAATAGTGCCTCCAATCTTCAAGGCAAACACTATCGCTACTAACTCAAGATCGTGTGTCGGATAATTCTTCTTATAAGTCTTAAGTTTTCTTGAGGCATAAGCAATGACCTTTTGATGTCGCCCAAGCGGACACAAGCACATGTGGTCGTCAAGTAATATAGGACTGGAAACCCCGATTATCATACCCACAAAGACTTATCAGTTCAATCGTTATAAGGTTATTACTTTATTTTGCTATTCTAACAAAGCAGTTGAAATGAGATTTGGTTTGAAGAATCAACTACTAAAACTGTAAATGGAAAATTAACTAAAATAGTTGCAAGCTTGATTATACTTCAATGATTATGAAAATCTAGGGAAATGGCACTTGTTTGGTTTTAGGTTGGGTCCTCAAGACATGATTACACTAGAACGATTCTTCCTGTGGTTGCTAGTTGCAAGTTACTATCCCATTCATTGCCACTAATCCTAGAATCCAAGAAATATTGCATGAACCCTAATGGCTATATCCCTATGGTCGTAGGAGAAACATAAAATGAAGATTATGCCTACTTGTATTTCAACTAAAAAAGGTTGAAGTGTATATCCCTATCCTCAAAAACAACTTCTATCCTCTCACCAGTGGGTTCGAGGGACTTTGAATTCCCGTTATGTATTTAGCTTTAACCCTTTCGATTCCCTTTTCCAAGTTCAATCGAAAGCCAACAGGTATACTTATAAGGTGATAAATCTCATAAATAAGAAATCAAAATAAGTAAATACAAAAAACCATAATGAAGAATCAAATCTAAATTAAATCAGTCTTTTAAACAATCAACCATCCACCATGGTCAAAAACCTAGAGTATGAGTTTAGCCACTTATAGACAAGTAGTAAAACGAATGTGTAATCATCATCATTCAAAATAAAATAGTAAAGAAGAAAAGAAACCTAGTATAGAACTTTGTCTTCCTTCCAAACGGCTTACGAGCCTCCACAACTGAACTACGAAATGTAAAAATGAACAAAAAGATGTTTAACAAATGACCTAGGGGTTCTATTTATAGATGAGCCTTCAAATGACTCTTTTTCCCTCTAGCATTTAGCTTTAAAATCAGCAATTTCAGCTCTGGAAGGGTCTGACACACCACCCCCACTATCGCACCAAAGAATTAGTCAAATTTCCAGCAATTTCAGCTCTGAGATAGGCTTGGTGCGCCGACCCCATCATCTCACCAAAGATAGCCAATTTTTCAGCACTTCTAGCACCTCTAGTGCACCACTTTCACCATAGCACTAGAGTCTTCATCAAATTTATGCACATTAGGACCCCTCTGGCGTGTGGCTTCCTTTATCTCACTAGAATTTTAGGAATTTTCTCTAAGTATGAGAAACTATGGGGCTCCACGCCTACCATCTCGCCAAGGTGTTGAATGATCATCCTATGAAGTTAAGGAGCTGGCACTCATAACACCAGAACTGATGAAATTATGTCAAGGAGTTGAGGGCCGGGCACAGGCCGCCACCCATAGCATCTGGACCTTCTTCTCAACTTCTTAAATCTTCAACCTTGATTCATTTTGGGTCCATTTCCCTTGGTTTCCTGCTCAAAATACCTCAAATCATTTGTTATCATACAAAACACACAAACATATGAATTTATGTATCTTATAAGGATTATGAACTCAAAACAAGGTAAAAGATGGGTAAAGATAAGGCAAATTGGCATAGAAATATGTCTAACATCATCACCCCACACTTAAATCATAGTTCGTCCTTGAAAAATCCATTACTCCACACCTAAACTCATATTTTATTATCACACTTAGTACCTCTAACAATTCACTCAGCTAACTAGCAAGAACATAAATCAAGTGGTTCATCAATATACAACACTTCTCAACAAGCACATGTAAATGTTTCACAACCAAGACTACACAATCTCTATAACTAACTCATCTTTTCAAAACTTAGGGCCAACATGATTAAGTATGAAATATGCAACAAATAGTACACCAACTTAGAAATCTTGTGCCTCTCACTTTTAGAGATATTCCTCTTTCAGATTATAAATGCAAACACATGGAACATAGAAAGAAGGGCACTCTCAAGCTCACAAATGATGTACTGCAGATATGTAACATACCATGAGTTTTCCCTTCGTGTACATTTAGACTACTTAGTGGTTTCATGAGATTTGGATCACAAAGTCTTTTTTTTGTTGTAATGTCGGCTAAGGGACGGGTAGGATTGATATTTCTTTGTTGTGACTACCGCACTAAGCACTTTTAAGACATTTTTCATTTTTCAAGTCCACCATATTTTTCTTGCTTGTTCACCCTTCACTAACTCATCCTTTTTCTTTCTTTTCTTCTGATGCCCCTTTTTCGCTACTTGATGCTAGTATTTTCTTATAGAATCAATAATAATTTTGCAATTAAAGCTCCATATTTCATTGTCCTAGCAGCAAGAAAACAACACAATTCTGTGGGCACCCCTTCTTCCCATTTTTCTTCTCTTACCATAATTTTTTTCTTTTTCCTTTCTCCCTTAGCATTATACTTCGGTGGACCTTTACTTTTTAAGTATCAGAGTGCCAAAGACTACTTTGGATCAACAATTCTGAGGTCTCAAAAAGAAAGGGATTAAGCTACTTTTGTGGCTGAGAAATAATAAGGCTTAATGGCTCAAATGGGGTTAACTAGAGAGAATGCACAAGAGGGTAAAACAAATATGGGGAAAAACTTGGCTTTTTCAAAGAAATGCCTTGATCATATCCTAACTCCCTAAAAATTAGTTATCCTACATACACTAAAGCAAGTTCAAGATATCCCAATACGTACACATAAGACAATTCAGCTCACCTCTCATGGCAATCAAGAGTCTAGTCGGTTTCCTATAGCTACATATTCACAAAATTATATAGAATGAAATTTTTTATTATTAAGCCATTAGAATTATTTTGAGTCAAATTAAAGAGATATGTGTTTCTTTCATGGATTTCTCATTTATGCATTCAAGATGAATACTTTACTGACCTAGAATAGTAGCTAAGTAGAATGTCACAAGAACACAAGTGGATGATCTGTGACTCAATCCTAAAAAATAAACAAAACGTGATGAAACTCCCTTAATATGGTCTTCATTCATATATCATAGGGAAGGGTCACTACTCTACGACTACAATGACTCCTACAAAAATTAAAAATTTACCCGGTTCCAAGGACTCCCCTTTGAAAACAAACCGAGGCCATAAGAAAAACCAAAGGGTGGGTGAGATATGCCAATTTCAAAAAAAAATCACACAAAGCTCAATGAACATAATCACCCTTACTAACAAAACACAAACTAAGGAAATAAAACTAAAACTAACAATCTCAACTAGTAAAGACAAACAGAGTATCCAACATCCCAAGGCATCACAAGTTATCATCATCATAGTAGCTATTACAAAACAAGACCTAAAAAATCATAGAGCTACTAAAACATGGAAAGAAACTATGCTACGGACTTCTACAAATATATCAATTAAAGAACAAACAGGAATATTTCCTCCACCCCACACTTAACAGTGCACTGTCCCCCAGTGCACAAACAATCATATCAAAAGGTAGGGTAAAAGGAACTTCCTAGGCCGCTAAGCATCATCATTAGGATTGTAATCCTAATCCTCATCCTTATTATCATCACCATAAACCTGCATGGCGCCCGTAATAGCATCATCCTCCTCATCATCGTTATCCAGATCATAACACTGTTGGTCAGCACAGTGGCCTCATCATCATCAAGTGGCTCCTCAAAGGCAAGCCCCATTCTACACATCTTCATGGCATTCTCCATGAGTGGGTATCTATCCTCAAGGGCTTCCATCTCCTTGGCTATGACAAGTCGGCCGCCTAACCTCCACTATAACTCCAACATGCCAAATATGCGACCTTGCCAGCTTTCATCACGAGCTTGACGATCAACTATGGAAAGGGATGGAGCTGTGGAATTGTTGGGTTCCTTAGCCTTGGTTACATCCATTATCCTTCATGCTAGGAGACCTGCTCTAGGTAACGAAGGTCTGACTCTTCCTCCTTAATGCCTTGGCCTCGCAAAAACGAGTTAAGATACCACCTTTAATAGTATTTCAACCTGCAGTTGTCCCTTAATATCCTCATGTTTCCTCGACGCACTGCACCAAAATTTAGTGGTATCCCTTTCATTAGCATGTACACCAGCACTACCCGCTCTCTAGTGACATCTGTGATGTGGGTCCCAGGGAGAAGTATGGCATAAATAATTTTTTACCGACACCTTTGCCTCCTTATTCATGTAGGAGAATGGAAGTGTACAACAAGTGCCCTAATGGTCTCTTGCCCAATGCATGACTGATCTCTCACCACAAAGAGTATGGAGAATGTCACAGTATAGAGTCTTCTCTAACATGAAGAAGTAATCAAATGGGTCTACTACTCTTGTGCGAAGGAAGGCATTAAATGTTTTGGTGGTGAACCGCACCACTTAGCCCCAAATCTGATTTTATTTCTTTCTCCAAATGATGTGTCCCAGTTTGCATAGAACTTCCTCACCAAGGTGAGGTTGCACTCCTCCGGCTCAACAAAGATGAAGCCTAAACTAACTCATGGACCCTGTCCTTGATGGTGGGAATTCAAGCGCCAGGCGGCCCTCATCGATCCAATGTTCAGGAGCATACTTAGCCTCCATTTGTGTGTTAAACTATGTAAGCCCATGAGGCTCTACAGCCTATGCTGCTACCGCATTGCATCTGGCATTGCGCCAGTCCTGCTGCTGCTTCACACGGCTGGTAGCGCCAGTGTAGTGTCGTGTTGCACAGCTAGTTATGCTGAGATGCTGGCGCCTCACGCTGCTGGTCACGTGGGCGTGGGCGTGCACTATTTTTTTCCCTTGATCTTAGTTTGTTGATCCCATCTTCTTCAAATTTATTCCAAATCCTCAAACACGTTCAAATCCATCATTTTTATCCTTGGAAGCATCTAATCAAGTGTGTTAACCATTTTCATAAATATATAACATAAACACATTCAAACACACATAATTTATTCTCAAAACATAGTAAAGTACGGGTAAAATATGTCTAAGAAGTGCATTAGTATGCCCTTCATCAACACCCCACACTTAAACTATTGTTCATTCTCAAACAATCTACTACTTCCCTTTTCACATTTAAGCACAAAATTCATCCTACAAACAGGTCTACTTGCACTTAGGATCATGAGACAAATCAATGAAGCTCAAACAATTCACTCGCATGCATATAGAATCAACATTAAAATGTCAAAGAACGAAATCACTTAGCTTTTGAAAACTAACTCATCAAGACATATTTTGGACCAACATGAATCGTATATAATTTAGCAATCAATATTTACCAAAGTCTTACCATTGTGCCCCACATAATTTGGAGAGATGCCCTTTCTCACACAAGATATAAAACAATATTAATTTGGGCATACATAAAATAATTTTCACTCACTCTCCCAAAGAACTCAACATACATGCAAAAGATGACCCATAGGCTTTCCCTTAGTGTAATACACCACTAATATAGAATTTTCAATCTAGAATCAATTATGACTTAAATTTGGTTGTAATGTAGTCTAAAGGACGGGTAGGGATAATTTGTCCAAGATAGTGACTAACTTCCCTAAGCACTTCAATACTTCACAACACTTCGATTTTTTATCACTTTATTCAATTTCCAAATTTTCTCCTTAGACCTCCTTTTCTTTTTCAATTTTTCAACTTAGGTTATTAGTGGGGATTTTTTCTTTCAACATTGAGCTCATTCACATATTTTTTCATCAACAAATTTTATTTTTTCAAAGCTCTTTCTTCTTTTTGTTTTCCCACTAATAATCACCCTCCCTGTTTAGCAAAATTTCACCCTTTTCTTTTCTTCTAATTTCCACACTTTTTGGCTTTTCCCTTCACTTCTCCAATTATGCTCCTTTCATACAAAAAAAAATTCATTAAAGTGTTCTACAAGTCATTAGGACCTAATAAAAGTCAATAGAACAAAAAGGATTAAGATTGTAATATGACTATCAAACGAATAGGGTAATGCTCAAAATAGCTAACTAGGACAATTACATAAAGGTAGGTAAAATAGGATAAAAATAAGGCTACAATGGTAGAAACGCCTATATCACTTTCGAAACTCATCATTCTTATTTCGCTTTGCACACACACTGGAAAAGTTCTAGACATCAATTTACAAGCATGGAGTATATCAAAAATTCCTCACACATTGGCACAAATGGTTTAACAATGGAAATTAAGATCACATAAACACATATATTCATATTGCATGCATAACATAATTAATCCTTTTTTTCTTTTCAAGCACGAGAGTCAAGTTCCAAAAGACTAAGTATTTCTATATTTTTCATGCATTTTTGAGTGAATTTAATAAAGTCTCAATGATACCTAAAGTGAAGCACCTAACATTCGCAGGGTCCAAGTTCTTGTTCTTCCTAATGACTAATTTACCCTTAAGATGGTCGTCATCCATCCATCATCGGGCAAATTCATGACTCAATGACTAAAAAAATTAAAAAAAAATATAGACTCTCTAGTCGGTTCTAAGGGACTATCCACCGGAAAAGTACCGAAAATAAAAACCGGAGGAACCCAAAATAAAATAAAACAAAAAAAACTACTACAAACAAACAAGCATGCATGATAAGTAATAAATTCAAAAAAGAACTAGGCCTACCATGTGCAGATTTAGCAATTAAGGAATGCATGGTAATATGAAGTTCACCTTCTCCCACCCCACAGTTAATTAGTCACACTGTCCCCAGTGCTAAAATAAATAAGCATAAAGTAATAGAGTGAAAGAAGAACTCTGTGGGCCTCTATTCCTCTTCGTCTATGAGGGGAAAGAGCAGCTTCCCCCATCTCAGAATCCTCATCATCATCATCACTAGACTCTATGTCTGAGTCTACTCTCGCCATCTCGTCTTCCATGGCCATATCATCATCAAGAGGCTCCTCATATCCAGGCCTAACTCTGCAAAGGGCTCGTGAGTGCTCGCTCAGAGGGTAGTCTATTTTAAGCTGCTCCTCAGTCATACCATTCATCCATAGCTGGAGCATTTGCATACCGTACAAGTGGCTCAACATGTTGTCAATTCACGCATTGCGCTCATTGATAGAAAGAACTGGACTGTTTATACCTTTGGTTTCCTTTATTTTTGTCATATCAACCCCTCTAGGATCATAAGTCGGTCTATAGTCCGCCTCTTCCTCCTCAATATCATGCCCCCGCGAAAATCGAGTCAAGAGACCCCCAAATACAAAGTTTTGACCTTTTTTTACTCTTGCTCTTTTCAACACATTTTTAATGAGAACCCCCACATTAATTGGCATTCCAGTCATTAGCGCATATACAAGATACACTCTTTCTCTAGCCACATGGGTTACATGTTTTCCGGGCACTAAACAAGAACATACTATTTTTAACCAAACTCGTGCCTCTCTACTTTAATGAGCATATGGAAGCAAAACATGATACCCAAATTGTTGGTGGCGAGTCCACCGTGCAACAGAGTTAGGGCCACATAGAGTATGTCTAATATTCCTATATGGAGGTTTCTTCACCATGACAAAAAAGGGTTGTGGGTTAACATTAGGTGTCCCAAGTAATCTATTCAAAGCCATAGATGCAAACTCAATAATTTGACCCCTAATTTTAACTTGGTTCGACCTTTCCTTTGGCATCCAACTTGCAAGGAATTCCTTCACCATATTCAAATTACAATCACCCGGTGCATCAAACACAAAACCAAGACCAAGGGTGAGTATTCTATCTACCATTTGGGGGAAAACTAGTGACAAGCAATTTCTATCAATAAACATATCATATGAATATTTAGATTCCTTATGTTCCTTGAACCATTTTTTACCTTCTTTCTCTGTGACCCAACGGAGACCATATCGCCTCAATGTTGGTGGTGCCATCCTCACATCTTCATGCTCCTCTTCACTAGGTCTCCTTGCTCTTTTTGAACCATGGCTTGAAGAAGCCACTCCTTTCCCTTTTTTAAAATTTTTTTGCCAGTTGTGGAGGTTTCACAAGAAAAATGATATACTTTGTGATTTGGGTGAAAATATTTGAAAGATTTTGATGAATAGATGAAGTTTTGAGAGAGTTTGCCTAGGAATTTTGAGGGGTGCGGCGTGGTTCTCAAGAGAATGAGCTGAAAAAATTAGGTATAGGCCTTTTAAAGTACTCCTCTAGGCTGGAAATTCTATTTTTGCCCTTAAATTGTTTGCCTGGAGAACATGCCCTGCGTCGCGGCACTCAAAGTGCTGGAAATGCATGCGCGTCGCACCTGCTGCTGCGGTGCCTCTCCTGCGCGTTGTGCCAGGCCGTGTGGTGCTTGTGCCTTCTCCGCGCATCAGGCCTTGTGCTGATTGGCCTGCATAATGCCATCTATGCTCGTCCAGTAGTTTTGCACCCCATTTTTTGTTGAAAGTCATGACGTATCACCTGCACACTTGAACAAACACATAAAAACGAAAAATTTATCTTGGGTATCCTCCCAAGTAGCGCCTGATTTAATGTCATGGAACGACACAGGTATCTTGATTACTCAGACTTCATCAAGATACCTGTTGAGACCGTGGTCACATCTTGGTCGCTTGTTTTACCACGCTCCCCTATGACACTTCAGAAAATAAAAGAAAAACAAAAAATAGGAAATAAAGACTAAAAGTTAAACATAAGCAATTAATCTAATCCTAAGCCATATTCTCAGGCAACGGTGCCAAAATTTGATGTCACTCAAATTACACCTCGTAATGAAATATAACGCGATCGATGTCAAATATAGAACCCAAGCAGGGTTGGGGTCGATCCCATAGGGAATATGGAAGGATATAGACGAACGCTAGTACTTAAGCTTTTAAGTCAATTATCTCCTAAGAGGGAGGGAATTTATAAAAGTAACAAACAATGTCGTTGAGAGAAAGTGAAGGTTGATTCCAAATTAATGCAACTAACTAGGGTGTGTGTTCCCCATGACTTCATAACCACAAGGTGTTTTATACTAGTGATCTATTCTGGTGCTTAGCATGCAATATTGGTAAGTTAACTTCACCTAAATGGTTGGTCCCCTATTTAGATGATTATCACCACGCAACTTGGTCCATATGCGGATGTATAATTAATTGACCCTTACCCTTGATATCGGATTAGTTATTCCCCGACAAGGTCAAGCTATTAGATGAGGGTTGATAGCCTCAAATCTCCGTTGTTAATCCATTTTCCCATTCATTACTCCCTTGATCCGGGGAGTAAGAATAAGGAAACTTCCAACATTTGCAACTATTAAGAAATAATTAAAATGAAGGGAAAAACAGTACACGCATAAACCCCATTCAAGAATTACTAAGTATTTTACCTATGTGTGTTAATTCATCATGGTTCCCACAACCCTAGTTGTGGAGGTTTTAGCCTCTCATAATTATAAGTAAATTCATAAATTCATAGACAAAAGTATAAATTAATACTTACAACGATGATAGGAAGAAACTCTCTTGATTATTGCAAAAATAAGGAAGAACAATTTTATAACAAGTATCTCAAAGCGTTTTGTAAAAGATAAAACCTTACAATTGTATTTCACATACTAATAGACTTTTCTAAAACTTCTCTCCCAAACTTGGCTTCAAACTTCCTTATTACATAAAAATAAAAGGGTATTTGTAGTAGTAGATTTATACTTTTCTTGTTCCATGACGAATTTGGTTTGGACTTTGTAGCTCCTTTTCCTAGTTGAAGTGGGCGTTGAATTTATTGGCCATGTGACATGTTTGCCGCATTACCTATGCCAACGCGTCCATCTAGCGCCACATCTCCCTTGCCATCACGCCGGGAGAATGGCGCCTCGCGTGGTGCATAGCGTTGGGAGTGTTGTGCCTCGCACCTGGAAGTGCGCACTTGCTACTGCTGTGTTGCGTATGGCATTGCACCGGTCCTACTGCTGCTTCGCACGGCTGGTCGCACCAGTGTAGTGTCATGTCGCGCGGCTGGTTGTGCCGAGATGCTGGTCACGCAGGCGTGGCAGTGCACTATTATTTTGCCCTTGGTCTTGCATTGTTCATTCCATCTTCTTCAACTTTATTCCAAAAGTCTCAAACACATTCAAATCCATCATTTTTAGCCTTGAAAGCATCTAATCATGTGCGTTAGCCATTTTCACAAATATATAACATAAAAACATACAAACACACCATAATTTGTTCTCAAAACATAGTAAAGTACGGGCAAAATATGTCTAAGAGTGCGTTAGTACGCCTTTCATCAGTGACTAGGGAGGAATGCGTAGATTTAGCTTCATATCTGTTGAAAGGGGTTGCGCACATCTGGTTCATGCAATGGACGAATAGCGGGATAGTTAGAGCAGGACCCATTGATTGGGATGAGTTTCATACCGTGTTTCTAGATCAATTCTTCCCTCGTGAGATGAGAGAGATTAAAGCAACTGAGTTTGTGAACCTAAAGCAGGGTGACATGACAGTCCAGAAGTATGCTTTGAAGTTCACTCGTTTGTCCAAGTATGCACCAGAGTCAGTGGTTGATCAGAGAGCTCAGGTGATTCGGTTTGTGCATGGAGTAGCGAACTACCTGGTCAAGGATTCTATGATTTCTATGCTTCATCGTGACATTGATTTTCCTCGATTGTTTTTGTATGCCCAGCATATGGAGGAGGTACACCTAAGAGAGAGAGAGAGAGAGAGAGAGAGAGAGAGAGAGGCCAAGAGGTCTAGGACAGACAATTATGGGTTCTCTCAATAGAGATCGGGAAGCGGACATCGCCAGTAGTCTCATTAGAGGTCATTATCTCCAGCGCCATCATCGGCCAGTGCACCATCCAGACTGCGAGGTGATTAGAGAAGCAGAGCCTCAGGTTTGATGGGCCAGAGTGGCATGCAGGAAGAGCGTACCTTTCTGATCTGCAGTAAGTGTGGCAAGAATCACATAGGGGAGTGCTTGATTGGGTCAGATATCTTTTTTGGGTGTGGTAGACCAAGGCACAAGCGTCGGGAGTGTCCGTTGGCTAGACAAGGTGATGGTAGAGGTCCTTCTCAGGCTACCAGCTCAGCATCAGCACCAGCACGCCCAGCTCAGCAAGGTGCATCCACCAGTGTAGGTGGTGGCCAGCGCCAGGTAGGTTTTATGCCCTTGCATCTCGACAGGAGTAAGAGACTTCACCAGAAGTGGTCACCGATATGCTACAAGTATTCCACCTTGATGTCTATGCATTGTTAGATCCAGGGGCTATTTTATCCCTTGTGACGCCCTATGTTGCAAGTAGTTTCGGAGTCAGTCCCGAAATCCTATTAGAACCCTTCTCAGTCTCTACTCTAATTTGTGATTCAGTGGTAGCTCGACGGGTATATAAAAATTTCCCTGTCACAGTCCTTCAGAAAGCCACCTCAACAGATCTAGTAGAGCTATCCATGACAGATTTTGATGTTATCTTTGGCATGAATTGGTTACATGTATGTTACACCTCAGTAAATTATAGATCCCGTGTAGTAGAGTTTCAATTTTTGGGTGAGCCAGTCCTAGAATAGAAGGGTAGTTCAACTATTCTTGTAGGTCGCTTAATTTTCTACCTTAAGGCGAAAGATGATTTTCAAGGGTTGCGTGTACCATTTAGTTAGGGTTAAGGATGATACATCCGAAAACCCAACTATTCAGTCAATTCCTGTAGTGTGTGAATATCCAGAAGTGTTTCCATATGATTCATTGGGACACCCCCCAACAAGAGATCGATTTTGGTATTGACCTTCTTTCAGATACGTAGCCTATATATATTACTCCTCAAAAAATGGCTCTAGCTGAGCTAAAGGAGTTTAAGGAGTAGTTGAAGGACCTCGAGACAAGGGTTTCATCAGACCTAGCATATCCCCGTGTGGTGCACCAGTCCTCGTTGTCCGAAAGAAGGATAGTTCCCTCCGGATGTGTATTGACTATCGACAATTGAACAAAGTCACCATCAAGAACATGTATCTTCTCCCCAGGATTGATAATTTATTTGACAGCTTCAGGGTGCCAAGTGTTTCTCAAAGATAAACCTCAGATCCAGATACCATCAGCTTAGGGTTCGGGAGAGTGACATTCCGAAAACAGCCTTCAGGACTCAATATGGTCTCTATGAGTTTTTAGTTATGTCTTTCGGACTAACGAATGCTCCTGCAGCTTTTATGGACTTGATGAATAGGGTGTTCAAGCCTTATTTGGATATGTTCATGATTGTGTTCATAAATGATATTCTCATATACTCCCGGAGCGAGGAGGAGCATGCTGCTCATCTGAGGGTGGTGCTACAGACTCTTAAGGATCACCAATTGTATGCTAAGTTTAGCAAACATGATTTTTGGTTAGATTCAGTGGCATTTTTGGGTCATGTGGTGTCAAGTGAGAGTGTACAGGTGGAATCTCAAAAGATATAAGTGGTGAAAAATTGGCTTAGACCCATCAGTCCTTCGGATATTAGGAGTTTCTTGTGTTTAGCTAGTTTTTAACAGAGGTTTGTTGAAGGGTTTTAAGCCATTGCAGCATTGTTGACTAAGTTGACCCAGAAGAAAGTGAAGTTTCAATGGTCAGAGGCCTGTGAGAAGAGCTTCGAAGAGTTGAAGACTCGGCTCACTTCAGCACCGATGTTAACCCTACCTGAGAGTACCGATGGGTTTGTGGTATATTGTGACGCCTTAAGGATCGGCCTTGGTTGTGTATTAATGTAGCACAGTAAAGTTATAGCCTATGCTTCCAAGCAGCTGAAAGTCCATGAAAAGAACTATCCGACTCACGACCTCGAGTTGGCGGTGGTAGTATTTGCCTTGAAGATTTGGAGACACTATCTGTACGGGGGTCCGTATGGAAGTGTTTACGGACCACAAAAGCCTACAGTACATGTTCACCTAGAAGTATTTACATCTACATCAGAGAAGGTGGTTGGAGCTTCTTAAGGATTATGATATGAGTGTCCTTTATCATTTGGGAGAGGCCAATATGGTGGCAAACGCTCTTAGCAAGATTTCTATGGAGAGTGTATCTCATGTACATGAGGAAAGGAAAGAGTTGGTGAAGGATGTGCATCAACTTTCACGACTAGGAGTTCATCTTGTTAACTCGATGGATGGTGGTGTCATTGTTCAGAATGGATCAAAATCGTCTTTAGTGACCAAAGTTCAGGCTAAGCAAGATGGGGATCCTATTTTGGTAAATTTGGAGGAAGTTGTTCGGAATCAGAAGGTGGAGGTCTTCTCCCAAGGGGGAGATAGTGTGCTCCGATATCTGGGTCATTTTTGTATACCAGATTTTGGTGACTTGAGGGAGTAGATGTTGCACAAAGCTCATGGTTCCAGATATTCTATCCATCCAGGTGCCACCAAGATGTACCGTGAGCTACGGGAAATCTATAAGTGGAGTGGCATGAAGAAGGACATAGTAGAGCTTGTGGCTAAGTGTCTGAATTGTCAACAGGTAAAGGTTGAGCATCAGAGACCGGGAGGTGTGCTTCAGTACATTGGTATCCTTACTTGAAAATAGGATAAATCAACATGGACTTCATTATGGGGTTTCCTTGTACATGCCGACAGTATGACTCTATTTGGGTGATTTTGGACGGGTTGACTAAGGCAGCTCATTTCCTATCGGTCAAAACTATCGATTCAGCGGAGGATTATGCCAAATTATATATTCGGGAGTTATTTTGGTTGCATGGAGTGCCCTTGTCCATCATTTCAGATATAGATACTCAATTTAGCTTCCAGATTTGGAGATCATTTCAGAAGGGACTCAGTACTCAGGTCAAGCTTAACACAGCATTTCACCCACCAAAAGATGGTCAGGTGGAGCAGACCATTCAGACTTTGGAGGATATGTTGAGAGTGTGTATGATTGATTTCAAGGGTAATTAGGATGATCATTTTCCACTCACTGAGTTTTCATATAACAACAGCTACCATTCCAGCATTCAGATGGCTCTGTTTGAAGCTCTTTATGGGTGGAGGTGTAGATCACCTATTAGTTGGTTTGAAGTCAGTGAATAGGACCAAATTTAGTCCATGAGGCTATGGAGAAAGTCAACTTATAAGGGACAGGTTAAAAATAACTCATAGTCACCAAAAGTGCTATGCAGATGTGAGGAGGAGAGAGCTTGAGTTTGAAGTTGATGATTGGGTGTTTCTGAAGGTATCTCCCATGAAGGGAGTGATGAGATTCGAAAAGAAAGGGAAACTTAGTCCCTGTTATGTTGTTTCATACCGGATTGTGAGATGGGTTGATAAGGTAGCATTTGAGTTGGAGTTTCCTTCAGAATTAGATTCAATTCATCTGGTGTTCCATGTGTCGCTTTTGAAGAAGTGCTTGGGTGATCCAGCTTTGGTTGTTCCGGTAGAGTGTAGGTGTGAAGGATAGCCATAGCTATGAGGAGGTTCTGGTGGAAATATTTGATCGTCAGTTTCGAAAGCTAAAGAAAAAAGAAGTAGCCTCAGTAAAGGTTTTGTGGAGGAATCAGCAACGACAACTGGTACTACTGGCTGAGGATGACACTAGGCAGCCATCATCTGTATCAACATATAAAAAGCACCCTTGAGCTTCTGATCTGATGGCACAGGTATAGCTGGGGTTGGTGCTGATATATCTGCCGCCCTAGCGGGGTTCGAATGTGGTGGTGGGTGCTGGAGGGATCGAGGTGGTGTCCCCCTGTCGCCCTCAGACCGGGCTGACTCTGCTTGTGGTCCCATACTAGTTCCCTCTCCTGCTGCCTCATCCAACTCTCGACCAGTCGCGGTCTGTCATGTGTCTGACATTTCTTTGTAAATAAATAGGATAACATAAGCTCAGGAAGTTACCCTATATAGCACAGCTCTATAGCACGACTGGAGGAGAAAGAAGAGTAACCACACTATTATGCCTTGCAGCCTCCTGCCTATGGAATGTGGTGCACAACACACCCATTGACAAGACACTACTGGGAATGGCTTGCAGACTCCCCGGGATATGACCTTCTTCGATAGCAAGTTTGTCACGCTCCACCTTGGGAGGTATGACTGGCACCTGGTGCCCTACTGGTCTGAGCTAACCTGACTTAATTAAAGAAATGAAGGGGCTATATCTCGGTTGTAAGTATAGCCCCTGGCCGATAAGGCCACCTATAAAAGAAGACAGTTGACCACAATAATTCCATAACAGGGATCCTATGCGGGTCGACAAAGCCACCATGCTGTCTAGTTATAATTGGGTTATAAATCAGGCATTAAACTAAGTTATGGCCGGCAAGGCCGCCAACTAAAAGCTAAACAAGGCCCTACATGACCAACACAGGAAATATAGCATACACGGGCCCTACACGGCCAACGACAACTAACCACAGGGAATGTACAACAATCAACAAGCTTCTAGGAGTGATATAATGTTTGAGACAGGGCCCTGACCAACCCATAAACTGTTCATCAAAAGAGTAAACCTCTACTAACTTTTAGCTGAATGAACTACTGACCTCAGCTGAAGGCTAGGAATATCCCGAACCGTGTCTATCTTCACCTGCAGGCAAGTAATGCAGCACCCCAAGTGGGCGTCAGTACAACATGTACCGAATATGTTAGGCAGAAAGATAGTATCTGACTGAAAGCTGGTAAAACTGTAGTAATCAAAGAAAAGAGTAAGGATTTAACCTAAATACTTTTACCGCCTGAAATATCTAAAAAAACAAGTCTATCTATATGCAAACAAGAACCTAACCGGGCCCCCATATGCCTGGAAGGTACAAACAACACAGAAAAACCTATGTGGGCCCCCCATAAGCCCCCATAGGTACAAACAAGGTATACTTCTACTGCTTGTATACTAAAAACTGTAACTCTAGATTACTCGTCCTCTGAATACACGTTTGGGACTGATAGGCTACTGTGGCTGTATCGGTTTCTGAAGTGTCTGGCTGTGTAACTGGACCCCGATCCTTGGCTCGACTATGGGTCATAGTGTAACCTCTGATAGCTGGACCCCTGGCCTTGGCCCGACTATGGGTCATAATGCAACTGCTGTATCTAGATCCTGAGCCTTGGCTCGACTATGGATCATGCTATGGCTGTTGTAATCGAGCCCCGAGCCTTGGCTCGACTATGGGCTGTAATGTAATCTTTAGTAACTGGACCCCGGGCCTTGGCCTGACTGTGGGTCATAATGGAACTGCTATGACTGGGCCCCGAGCCTTGGCTCGACTATGGGCTGTAATGTAATCTCTAGTAACTGGACCCCGGGCCTTGGCCCGACTTTGGGTCATAATGGAACTCTGTGACTAGGCCCCGAGCCTTGGCTTTGCTATGGGACATAATGTACTCTTTGAAGCTGGATATGGTCCTCACGGCCTCACTCTAGTCCCTTGGCCATCATACTACTCTTGTGAATATAACTCTATAGGCAACAACATTCAAACCCCAAATACCATACACAACAAGTGATTTGACTAGGGTTAATTCTGACAAGGGTTACTAATCATCGTTACTAACTCAATTCAATTCATAACAGCTAACCCTAATCAGCGTACTCTGAAATACTATAGGCATACGTATCGTACTAACTTTACGACGAACATAACTTGACGAAGAAATAGCCTTACATACCTCGAGTGCTGATTTCCTGTCTAACTGGTGAGTTTCAACCCGAATTCAACAGCCCTTTCCAACTGCAATTGTATTACTGGGAGAATAAGACTAGTTTCAGTACTAAATTCGGCGAAAATGATAACTTTTACTACTAGTATTAACACGACCGAAAATGTATAATTTCCCAAGAGTTTAGAAGGGAGAAATTCTTACTTGAAGCCTGTGACCGTATAGAAGTTAGTATGGAGTAATTCTGACAACTTTGGCTCGACGGGATATCAATTCTCCAGGAAAATTTTGGGAAAATAACTCTGTAGTAATGCTCCATATGGCCTTAAACTTCGATACCCGAAGTTAATTTGAATTGGGGCGGCGTTTTGTAGCATAAACGGATGAAAATTATGTGAGAACTACATTTTCCATCTTCTATGGACCTTTTAGGATTGGAAAAATGATCACAAAGTGAACCAAGGGTCCTTATATAC
>JACEIK010004860.1:30627-42174 GCA_018107945.1 Datura stramonium
CATCCGGAGCTTGACAGCTAAAGGTTTACTTCCCTTTTTGTTTGTACAGTATGGGTAGGTCGGGGCCCTGTCCCGACCATCTTATTATTCTTAGAGGCTTACGGATTGTATATTCCTTGTGGTTAGTTGTACCGGTCGTATGGGGCCGTATGTATGTTTTAGTTTGCATGTGATGGCCGTGTGGGGCCTTGTTCAATTGTTAGTTGGTGACCTTGTCGGTCACAGATCAGTTCAACACTTGATTATACTTTTTAGTGATAACTAGTCAGCATGGTGGCCTTATCGGCCCGCATAGGTTCCCTTATGCTCAGTTATTCTGGTTAGCTGTTATATTCCTACAGGTGGCTATAGGCCTAGTCGGTCGGAGGCTGTATTTACAGTCGTTATATATCCCGTTGTTTTCATAAATCAAGAATTAGAGCCAGCCTGGCACCAGAAGTGCTTAGGCTCAGTATTCCAGCAGTCTGGTCCTAGTAGGGCACCAGGTGCCAGTCATGCCTCCCAAGGCGGGGCGTGACAATTATCTATGAGATTATTATTTATATAATGTGTAAGTTGGATGCTAAGAGGTTTTTTATATTCATTTGTATTATTTAAAACATGATTCATGAATTGTGTGAGTATTCGAGTTAAGTGAGGTAAGATGAAGCCTTTCCAGGGTCAATAGACTGACTGAGTGGTAAAATATTGAGATATGTGAATGAAAATGGGCAATGTGAATGTCCTGGATAAGTGGCTTGAGCCTAAGGGGAGCATCCGAATGAGCAGATGAGTGGGAGTAGGTACCATGCTCGTACAGTACGTGGATTTCTAGAGTCTCCTACAAGTCATGACTAGAAGGGTAGAAATAAGACCCTCTGGCATGTGTTTACATCGATGATCAGTGATTGAGTGCTCATGGTGATGTTACAGAGGCGTGTGCCCGTCATATCACCATTTGTTGTATTAATTGACTGAATGTAAGAGGTAAGATCGCTCTGGGAATGTGAAGACCTGAATAAACTAAACTTTTGGCCTTGTATTTTGTGTATTCGAATTGTTGAGGTGTTTATAATGATTTGATGGTTTATGTGAAGTTAAATGAGGACTCATGATGAGTTGTGAAACCTTTTGTGAATGGATCATTGTATGTTCCTTGTAATTATGATGTGTCGATTGTTTATTTGATGGCTATGAAATGCTTGATTGATCATAATTAATAGAATGTTGAAAAGAGTTAAGGGAATGGTGGGTGTGTAGCTAAGTCGAGCTACTGCCAAGGCAGTACAACTGCAGTGAGACTTATTCCTCTTCGGCGAGATTGTGGCAATGATCAAGTGACTACTGCAGCAAGGTCTAATCTAGTGAGCTAGCTGGCTAACACCTTACGCAGATTTAACTTTTGAATGAGTATGGCCCACTGAAATGGTGTTATGAGATATTCACATATTGTTGTTTCATATATATGTATGTTATTACTTAAGATTAGCCAATGATGCCTACTAGTACTGTGCTTGTACTGACACTACTCCTGCACTTCTTTTCTAAGGGCGGAAACTGATCCCAGTAGCTCATCTCACCCCCATCTCTAAAGTAACATCGAATTTATAGAAAGGTGAGTGATATTGATCGACTCTTCTGTGCCTTATGTCTCTAGTTCATACACTTACTGTTTTCTTGGCATTTCTTTTCCTTTTAGGATACTCTTAGACAAAGATAGGTATATTTCCTCATGTACAATGACTATCAGGTTCTGGGAGTGTTTTAACAACAGATTGTTATTGTTTCCTTTATTTATAGTGATGTTCCATTTGTCATTTTCATAATGAGTTTTATTCCTATTAAATGTCTATGCTTTTGGGTAATTAGTTAGGAAATGTTGGTTTGCCCGCTGGGGAAGGGGGGGTTAGTATGGGTGCCAATCATGGCTATTTAGGTCATGACAAAGTTGGTATCAGAGTTCTAGGTTCATTGATCTCGTTGCACGATGACGAGTCTAGTAGGGTCTCCCGGATCGGTGCGGAGACGTTCATAAATTATTTTCGAGAGGCTACAGGACCTTAGGAAATCTCCCTTCTTTCTTTTCTTTTCGTGTTATTACTCGATTCCAATTGGTATCTGGTGATCCAACTTGGTATCTAACAATTTTTTTTTATTTCCCTCATAGATGGTGAGAACGCATGTAGGCGAAAATAGAGAGGAAGCACCAGAGCCAACAGCAGCAGCCGCAATTCACGGCAGAGGACGGGGAAGAGGTCGCAGGTGGAGGCCTGCCGTTTCCAGAGAAGGGGCCCTCGCTCCTACTCTAGTTTGGGAGGGATCAGCATCTCCATTACCACCAACGGTGCAAGAAAGGGTGGCTGTGGAAGTGGAGGTTCCTACTCAGGAAGAGGCGGTATCCGCTCTAGCATCCTCTAAGGTCCTGACTCAGGTCCTTAACCTTCTGAGTGGCATCTTCGGTATGGGGCAGCGCCAGCGACTCCACCAAGGCAGCAGTCAGGGGTATAGCATGCAACTATTATGGCTCCCTATATTGATGATATATTTTAGGTCCGTGATATTCTTGAGGCAGGTAGCTTGACCGGTGATGACTAGAGAGGAGCATGACTTGTTTTGGAGGTTCACCAAGATGAAGACTCCCACCTTCAATGGTACCACGCAAAGGGCACCTACAAGTTTAACATTTATTGTCACGAGAGGCTCCACAAATTGGGAGTAGTGGAGAGTACAGGTTAGAATTTGTCACCTTCCAACTGATGGGGGATGCTAAGCCTTGGTGGAGGGCTTTTGTGGAGTGCAGACCAGCGGGGCCACCACTATTAACTTGGACCCAGTTCTGCTCCATTTTTTTGGATAAGTATGTACAACGTACTATGCAAGATCGGAGGCGATACGAGTTCACCATCATTAAGCAGGGGACATCTTCAGTTGTAGCATACGAGGCCTGATTCCTCTCACTGTCCAGGTATGATCTGCCCTTATTGTGTCATGACCCGAGAGTACACCCGTATCATATACATGGGACAAGGAGCCCCGAAGAATCTAAGTCAACCCATGGAATGAGCATATATCTATTCCATTCACAAAACACGGAAGACTTAGCTTAAAATCTTTGAAAATCAAAAATGATAATGTAACAGAAAATATATAAAGGAATCGGTAATACCCAATCCAAGCATAAATAGCGTAATACTATAGTTAAGTCTGAAAGCCTCTAATCATTATAGACGGGTTGAAGGAAAAGACCCCAACTAACCCCAACATTTTGAAAGCAAAAGGGTAAACAAGACCCGAACATGAAGCACTCGAACCATGAGGACTCACCACTGAAAGCTGGGAACGGGACTGAAAGCAAGCTAGGAACGATGTTGAACCTACCAACCGGATCCTGAAAATATGTGGGTCAGTACTTGGAATGTACTGAGTATGCGAGGCATGCAAAACAATACTTGAAAACAAAAAAGTTATATGAGAGGGATATCATGATCATAAATACTGAAATCATAAATACATCGTAAGGCTCAAGATTTCCAAAATATCCATAAACCTGTCGTAGTCATAACATGAGGGAAAACATTTCATAAACACGACTTGAACCACAAGAACATAATCAAACATGCATTAAAACATGAGGATAGTGGGATTCTATAACCGACATACCCCATACGAGCATACATGGAGCCCGACTTGTAAGCCTAGTCGGGAGGCCGTCCATACCTTGCCAAGGGTATGAACCATGAAAGGCATCATATCACTCACGAAGAACCTTAAGGAATAGGGGACAGACACTGAGGTGGTCCCAAATATAACCTACAGTGGCATGTAATTCTAAGATTCGGGGCGTAACCTAGGCCTCGAACCTACTCGGTGTCAAGTACTACTCTCAAAACAAGCAACATGCTCATAAAATTCATACATGACATGCATGGCTAGTTAAATTGTGATAATCACAACATGCTTGAGAATTCATAATACTATCCATGGAAATGGGGCCCTTGATTCGGACAAAATCATAGTGAATCATAAGCGACATATGGGCATTGCCCATAATTTCAATCATACTTAAAATGCTTAAATTTATGAAAAACATGATCATAATAACATGAGTAATAGAAAACATGCTTCAAATTAAAAAGTTCATATCATGCTTTAGAAACCACCATAATCATGAATTTCACTAAAACCCCATGATTTGGGCACATGTGCTTTTAGGGATTTAAACCATCAAATATTGAATAAAATAAGTGAAAACAGCCCAATAATTCAAACCCATTATTTTAGACATACTACAATATGTTCATATCGATTTTTGAGGAAACATGCATTTGGGTTATGACCCATCAAGAATTGATAGCTTTTAACATAGAATTTGGGGAGAATTTGAGCATGTATGGACTAAACTACCCATTCAAAACCCCACATACCTGGAATTATATGATTCTTAACTCCCTTGAGAAACCCTAGGTGGAAACTTGAAGAACTTGAAGGTGAACACTTGAATCCCTTTCCTCTTTCCTATCTTCTCTTACAAGTATCAAATGAGGTCTATCATGGATGATTTCCCCTTAAGAGACCCTGTCCCGACCTCAAGATGACGTAGTTTAGATCTTAGGAGCGTAGGAAATTACGAGAAGGCCTTTACTAATTCGCAGGAAATAACTGCCCGGTGACCCTAACGGGTGACCTGACGACTCGTTAGGACGGGCAACGACTCATCGCATTGCCCGTCAAGTACACTGGATACTAGGTTGACTGGGTTTGCAATGGGAGACCTAACGATTCGTCCCCAGTGACCACAACTCGTTACGCCCTTTCATCAAGTACACTGCCTCATTCTTAATTAAATTTCCACAGGCTTGCTCACGACCCACCTCATGAGTCGTTGGGACTGGCCACGACTCGTGGGGTCCCATCCATTAGGTACACTAGTCAAACCTCCCAAGTAACCCTTAACCTCACCCCACGGGAGATCTGACATCATGTGGTGGCTGACCACGAGTCGTTCCCATGCCCGTGGGGACCTCAACTCCTTAGCATAGTCCAACCTTCCCATGAGCCACCTGACGACTCGTGGGGTCTCCTCACGAGTCGCCTAATAACTCATTCTGCACTGCTGCAACATTTTCCAAATTTTTCCCCGTTTGACTCCTGGATCTGATCCTTGGGTTCCTGGGGTATAACACTATCTCCCCCTTAGGAACATTCGTCCTCGAATATTAGAAACATGCAGAAAACATAGAATCAAACATTCACCATATGCATATACTGATCATTTATGCCGAAAACTAGTGGAATGACTACCCTCGAAAAGAATTACATAGCTGGACTGAATTCAGACATCACATACATATATCATATCATAAAACAAACTTGCACGCATGAACAGAACATGAAAAACTGAATAGAGGTTTAGGGAAAAAATTTATACCTCAAATTGAAACTGAGCCGGTAAGGAACAAATGGGGGTATTTAGTAATCATATCCGCTTCGAATTTCCACGTAGCTCCCTCGACATGTTGATTTCTCCATAACACCTTTACTGAGGCTACTTCCTTGTTCCTTAGTCTTTGAACCTGATGATCCATGATTTCAATAGGAATTTCCTCATAACTGAGGCTATCCTTCACACCAACACTTTCCATCGGGACAACTAAGGCTGGATCTCCCAAGAACTTTTTCAAGAGCGATATGTGAAATACGGGATGAACTGAAGCCAACTCTGAAGGTAAATCTAACTCATATGCTAGTTTACCCACTCGTCTCACAATCCTGTATAGGCCAATATAGCGGGACTAAGTTTCCCTTTCTTTCCGAATCTCATTACTCCCTTCATGGGTGATACCTTCAAAAACACCCAATCATTATCTTGAACTCAAGCTCTCTTCTCCTTACATCCGCATAAGACTTTTGGAGACTTTGAGCCATTTTCAGCCTTTCTCTTATCAACAGAACTTTCTCCATGGCCTCGTGGACTGAATCTGGACCCACTAGCGAAACCTCACCGACTTCAAACCAACCAATGGGCAATCTACACCTTCTCCCATAGAGAGCCTCGAACGGTGCCATCTGAATACTGGAGTGGTAGCTGTTGTTGTAGGAAAACTCAATAAGAGGTAAATGCTCGTCCCAACTACCCTTAAAGTCAATAACATAAGCTCTCAACATGTCCTCAAGAGTCTGTATAGTCCCCTCCGCCTGACCATCTGTTTGCGGATGAAATGTCGTGCTGAGCTTGACTTGGGTACCAAGTCTCTTTTGAAAAGATCTCCAGAACTGAGAGGTGAACTGGGTGCCTCTATCCGATATAATGGACAAGGGCACTCCATGCAATCTAACTAGCTCTCGGATGTATAACTTAGCATAATCTTCTGTTGAATCGGTGGTTTTGACCTGTAAGAAATGAGCAGCCTTGGTCA
This sequence comes from Datura stramonium, assembly GCA_018107945.1. NCBI lineage: Eukaryota > Viridiplantae > Streptophyta > Magnoliopsida > Solanales > Solanaceae > Datura > Datura stramonium. Next base: position 37,023 of record JACEIK010004860.1, read on the forward strand.
ACTTGTCGACCACAACCCAAATGGAGTCATACTGTCAACGAGTGTGAGGTAAACCGATTATAAAGTCCATATTGATTTCTTCCCACATCCAATTAGGAATGCTGATATCTTGGAGTACACCCCCTGGTCTCTGATGCTCGAATTTCACTTGCTGGAAATTCGGGCACTTGGCTACGAATTCCGCAATATCCCTCTTCATGCCATTCCACAAGTAGATTTCCCGCAAGGCATGATACATTTTGGTGGCACCTGGATAGATGGAATATCTAGATCCCTGAGCCTCATGAAACATCTGACTCCTCAAATCCCCAATGTTCGGAACACATAAGCGGCCCTGGTACCAAAGCACACTATCTCCCCCTTTGGAGAAGACTTCTACTTTCAGACTTTGAACAGCTTCTTTCAAATTTACTAATGTTGGATCTTCATCTTGTTTAGCCTTCACCTCTGCTACCAAGGACGATTATGACCCGTCCTGGACTACTACCCCACCATCGGTCGAACCAACTAATCTAACTCCCAACCGTGTAAGTCGATGCACCTCCTTCACCATATTCCTCTTGCCTTCACTCACATGTGACACACTCTCCATAGAGAGTCTACTAAGGGCATCCGCTACCATGTGGGCCTTACCCGGGTGGTAAAAGACACTCATGTCATAGTCCTTAAGTAGCTCCAACCACCTCCGTTGCTGAAGATTGAGATCCTTCTGTTTGAACACATACTGTAAGCTTTTGTGGTCAGTGAATACATCTACATGAACCCCATACAAATAGTGTCGCCACATCTTCAACGCAAACACCACCGCGGCCAACTCAAGATCATGGGTCGGGTAATTTTTCTAATGAATTTTTAGTTGTTTGGAAGCATATGCTACAACCTTCCCGTGCTGCATTAATACACATCTCACTTCGACTCTAGAAGCATCACAATATACAACAAAACCATTGGAGCCCTCCGGTAAAATCAACACCGGTGCCGAACTGAGTCTGACCTTCAATTCCTGGAAGCTCTTCTCACAAGCCTCCGACCATTAGAACTTCACCTTTTTCTGAGTCAATCTAGTCAATGGGGCTGCAATGGATGAGAAACCTTCTAAAACCTCCGATAGTAACTCGCTAACCCTAAAAAGCTCCTGATCTCTGAAGGGCTTACCGGTCTGGGCTAGTTCTTTACCGCCTCTATTTTCTGGGAGTCCACCCTTATACCTTCGCTTGAAACTACATGTCCCAAGAATGCAATGGAATTAATCCAGAACTCACATTTGCTGAACTTGGCGTATAGTTGGTTATCCTTGAGGGTCTAGAGTGCTACCCTCAGGTGTGCGGCATGTTCCTCCTTACTCCTGGAGTATATTAATATGTCGTCAATGAACACTATCACGAACATGTCCAGATATGCCTTGACTGCCCTGTTCATCAGATCCATAAAAGTTGCAGGGGCATTGGTTAGTCCAAAAGACATAACAATGAATTCATAATGGCCATACCGGGTTCTGAAAGTAGTCTTTGGGATATCGCTTTCCTGAACCCTGAGCTGGTGATACCCGAACCTGAGATCTATCTTGGAGAAATACTTAGAACCCTGAAGCTGATTGAATAGGTCATCAATTATGGGTAAAGGGTACCTATTTTTGACAGTGACCTTGTTCAACTACCTATAGTCAATACACATCAGGAGAGAACCATCTTTCTTCCGGACAAACAACACTAGGGCACCCCATGGGGATTTACTTGGTCTAATGAAACCCTTATCCAACAAATCCTTCAACTGTTCCTTCAACTCTTTTAGCTCGGTCGGGGCCATTAGGTAGGGAGGAATCGATATGGGATGCGTTTTGGGTAAAAGATCTATCTCAAAATCAATCTCCCTCTCGGGAGGAGCACCTGGTAGTTCATCTGGAAATACCTCAGGATATTCACATACCACAAAGACTAACTGAATGGTCAAGGTCTCGAACGTGACATCCTTAACCCTAACCAAATGGTAAATACAACCCTTGGAAATCATTTTCCTGGACTTGAGATAGGAGATAAAGCGACCTACAGGGACTGTTGAGCTACCCCTCCATTCTAAATTTGGTTTACCCAGAAACCGGAACTCCACCGCTCAGGTTCTATAGTTAACAGAAGCATAACATGCAAATAACCAATCCATGCCCAAAATAATGTCAAAATCAGTCATATCCAATTCTACAAAGTCTGCGGAGGTAACCTTATGATATAAGTAATGGGGCAACCTCTATATACCCGCCTCGCAATGACTGAATCCCCAACTGGAGTAGACACAGAAAATGGTTCTGACAATGCTTTAGGAATGACCCCAAAGTTACTAGAAATGTAAGGTGTCACAAAAGACAATGTAGCTCCCGGATCTAGCAAAGCACAAACATCAATATGAAAGACTCACAACATACCCGTGACCACATCGGGAGAAGTCTCCTGCTCCTATCGAGAGCCAAGTGCATAAAACCAATTTTGGCGTTGGCCACTAGCTGGACCAGTCGAAGTACCTTGCTGAGTAGGACATGCCACTGGGGCTGCTGAACTAGCTGCTGGAATATGAGCTCCACCACCCCCTGACCTGGATGCAGGGAAATTCCTGAGTGTGTCTGGGTTTTCCACACCCAAAGCAAGCATATAAGCCCACCAAACACTTCCCTGGATGGTTCTTACCACAACTAGCATAATATGGGAATGTGCGCATGCTATTCTGACTCCTCGAACCTGAGGCCCTTCTCCTCTTATTGTCTCGTGGCCTGGATGGGGTACTGGCTGAAGATGGTGCTGGTGTAATAGACTTGTGTTGGGACTGCTGGTGAGGCCCACCTCCTGACCTTGACTGGGAGGACCTGTACCTATCAATTCTGGCCCTCTTGGCCTCTCTATGCCTCATATNATATGAGCTGCCTCCATCTGCTGGGCATAAAGGACTATCCGTGGGTAGTCCATATCCTAATGAAGCATGGCTGTTCTGCAGTTTTTTCCAAATACTCAGCTACTCCCTACACGAATCTGCTCACCCGTGTTCTCTGGTCCATCACTAACTCAGGGTCATACTTGGACAGGCTAGTGAACTCAAGTGAATATTCTAACACCGTCATCTTTCCTTGTTTGAGATTAACAAACTCAACCTCTTTCAATTCCCTCATCTCCCGAGGGATGAACCTGTTGAGAAAGGCCATGTGGAACTCATCCCAGCTGATAGGGCATGCTTCAGCTGCCTGACTGTCCTTCAATTTCTTGAACCAAATATAGGCGACCTTCTTAAGCTGATAAGAGGCCAAATCAACACACTCCTAATTAGCCACTCCCATAACCCGAGTGACCTTCAAGATCCCTTCAATGAACTCATGTGGATCCTCGTCCACCTTTGCCCCTGTGAACTCGGGAGGGTTCATCCTTAGAAAGTCCCTGATCCAGGCTACCACTGCATTGTCGTTCTATGGACATGAGCAACCTGCTGGTTGACCTGAGCAGTCAAGGCCTGCGCCAACATTTGAATAGCCGCCCGAAACTCGGCTTAGGCAGCTGCCTCTGGTGCCTGGGGCTCCCAAACAGGTGGGGCTTGTTGACGCCCATAATCATGGACACCCCGTGGCCTTCATCATTTCTATTCCTCCTTCCGTACATCCTCCTAGGAGCCATAATTTTCTGCAATCACGAAATGCACGAATTAGAAGGATGGAGAGGTTTTCACCGCACGACATAGATCATTAAAGAAGGGGATATTTCATAAAACGTTTAGTAGCCTCTTCGTCATAAGTGTGGCGCGCTTCACACCAATGAAAAAGACTCTACCTAATGCGGCTTTCAGAATCCCTAGGACACATCTTAACCTATGGCTCTGATACCAAGTTTGTCACGACCCAAGAGTACACTCGGGTCATAGACACGGGACAAGAATCCCAAAAGACTCCAAGTCAACCCATGGTATGAGCATATATGTAATCCATTCACAAAAGTCGAAAGACTTAGCTTAAAATCTTTGAAAATCAAAAATGAAAACGTAACAGAAAATATATAAAGGAATCGGTAATTCCTAATCCAAGCATAAATAGCGTAATACTATAGTTAAGTCTGAAAGCCTCTAATCATAATAGACGGGTTGAAGGGACAAGACCACAACTAACCCCAACATTTTGAAAGAAAAAGGGTAAACAAGGCCCAAACATGAAGCCCTCGAACCATGAGGACTCACCACTGAAAGCTAGGAGCAGGACTGAAAGCAAGCTAGGAACGATGCTGAAACTACGAACCGGATCCTGAAAATGTGTGGGTCAGTACTTGGAAGGTACGTAGTATGCGAGGCATGCAAAACAATACTTGAAAACATAAAAGTTATAGAAGTGGGAACATCATGATCATAAGTACTAAAATCATAAATATATCGTAAGGCTCAAGATTTTCAAAATATCCATAAACCTGTCGTAGTCATAACATGAGGGAGAACATTTCATAAACACGACTTAATCCAAAAGAACATAATCATACATGCATTAAAATATGAGGAACAGTGAGAGATTTTTATAACTGATATACCCCATACGAGCACACATGGAGCCCGACCTGTAAGCCTAGTCGGGAGGCTGTCCATACCTTGCGAAGGGTATGAACCATGAAAGGTGTAATATCACTCATGAAGATCCCGTAGGGCACAAGGGACAGACACTGAAGCGGTCCCAAACATAACCTACAGTGGCACGTAGTTCTGAGATTCGGGGCATAACATAGGCCCCGAACCTACTCGGTGTCAAGTACTACTCCCAAAACATGCAGCTTGCTCATAAAATTCATACTTAACATGCATGGCTAGTTAAATTGTGATAATCATAACATGCTTGAGAATTCGTGATACTAGCCATGAAAATGGGGCCCTTGATTCGACCAAAAACATAGTTCATGAATAATAAGCGACATGTGGGCATTTCCCATAACTTCAATCATACTTAAAATGCTTAAATTTATGGAAAACACGATCATAATAACATGAGTAATAGAAAACATGATTAAAATTCAAAAGTTCATATCATGTTTTAGAAACCACCATAACCATGAATTTCACTAAAACCCCATGATTTGGGCACATGTGCTTTTAGGGATTTAAACCATCAAATATTGAATAAAATAAGTGAAAACAGCCCAATAATTCA
>JACEIK010004860.1:88738-99059 GCA_018107945.1 Datura stramonium
ATCATTTAAAACATGCTTAGATCATACCCATGAATAAAACTTAAGAATTCATGCATTGGGTAAGAACCCCATAGAATCATCAATTAGAACATCATGAATTGAAAGGGAACTGCGAATGGGTGTGGACAATTACACCCATTCATAGCCTTACATACTTGAGAGGATCTAATTCTACAGCTTCCTTGATTGCTCAATGAAGATTTGGGGAAGAACCTTGATGAACTAGGCTTGATCACCTCTTTAGACCTCTAAACTTGCATGCATGAATGTGAATGATCCTAGAATGAATTTACCCCTCTTAAAACTCACTCTTCAAAGCTTAAAATGACATAGTTTAGGCTTTAGGAACATAGGAATTGTGAAAAATTCCTTACTAAATTCGGAGGGAAAAACATATTGTCAGTCCCAACGAGGGACTGGATGAGTTGTTGTTAGTGACCATGACTCATGGTCTCAATTCATCACTTTCACTGCCCAAAACATATAACCTTTAACCAACTGTTGACCACGAACCACCTAACAAATTTTGGCATTGACCACGACTCGTGGTGTTTAGTCGTTAGGTACACTGCCTGTCCTTCCTTCATTCTTCACTGCCTTTGACCATGACTGACTCAACGAGTCGTGATGCTGACCACGACTCATGGTCATGTCCGTGGTTACCCAAAAACTTGAAATTCCAGCTTAAGTCAAACATCTCACTAGGAGTCACTTAACGACTCGTGGTCATCCTGAAGGGTCACAAGACGACTCGTTCTGTGACCTGGTGCAGAAAATCCTATTTTTTCCATTTCAACTCCCGGGTCTAATCTTAGGATTTTCAGGGCATTACATAAGAAGGCTGGCAAATTTAGCGTGGAGAATAATGAATGATATATTTATGATTGCATGGTTGTTAATTTTGATTGAGTCAGGATTATGTGTTTATAATAATTACTAACTAATACATTAATAAGTAACAGTAAAGGAAGAATCACTTCTTAAATTTGATAATTGGTAAATGTGGTGAGTTGTGGGTATAGCTAATGGGTCTTCGTGCCTTGATCGTGTAAAATTATGTTGATATCTTATATGATTGTAGATGAGGTTTAAGAAGCTCAATGTGATAATTGTCATGGTGAGAGTTAAGAGAAATTAAGATAAATAATGTGTGCGTATGTGGTGTCATATGTGTTGACCAAATGAAATACTTGATGAACTATGCTGATGATTGTTGATTCACATACCTTGTTGAGTGGTCACCTGAGTTCACTGAGTGGAATTGCATGAGAAATTACGTTGCTTGTTGTTGATATATTATTTCTTTATAAATGGTCACATGAGTTGACGAAGTATAATGTATGAAATGTTATGCTGAGGATCCATGGTTGATAAATGGGTTTGCTAATGTAATGCCTCGGAAACCCTAAGATCAGACCCGAGAGTTGAAGTGGAGAAAATAGGAATTTCTGCACTAGATCACAGAACGAGTCGTCTTGTCACCCGTCAGCATGACCATGAGTTGTTAAGTTACTCGTGGTGAGGTATGTGACTTAAGTTGGAAATTTCAGATTTTGGGTGACACTTGACCACGACTCGTGGTTAGCACCATGACTCGTTAGGTCAGTCGTGGTCAAGGATGAGGTGAAGGAAAGGGAAATTAGGCAGTGTACCCAACGGATGGGTCACCATGACTCATCGGGTACACCACGATTCGTGGTATCCCTCGTGGTGACCAGTGTTGATTTTGTGGTAGTGCACATGACGGTTGGTGACAACGAGTCTTGACCTTGGACGGCGACTCGTCCAGTCCCTCGTTGGGATGATAGTCAGTTTTTCCCTGTGAGTTTATAAAGGGCTTTTTCGTAATTCCTATGATCCTAAGGCCCATACTACATTGTTTTAAAATATGAATAGTGAGTTTTAAGTAAGGTAAGTTCATTCTAAACCTATCTTAATTCATGCATGCAAGTCTAATCCTAAGGCCCATACTACATTGTTTTAAAATATGAATAGTGAGTTTTAAGTAAGGTAAGTTCATTCTAAACCTATCTTAATTCATGCATGCAAGTTTAGAGGTTTTGGAGAGGTGATTAAAGCTAGTTCTTCAAGTTCTTCATTGGGAAATCAAGGGAGTTGTAGAATCAATTCTTCCAAGGTATGTAGAGTTATGAATGGGTGAAATTGTTCACACCCATGCCCAATTCCCCTCAAATTTACGAAATCCAAATTAATGATTACATGGGGTTTTAACCCAAATATGCAAATTCCCTAAGTTCCTACCATAGGTATGATCTAAGTATGATTCCATTGTTGAATTATTATTCATGGGCAAGTTTTACAATGTTTTCAATTATCAAACATGTTTTCAAGTTTTTATAAATTATGATGCCTATCCATGAAAGTTCATGAAAGCCAAGATCTATGATATATGTTCAGGTATAATATGATATTTATGAGAAAGGCATGTTTTCAAGTTAACCATGTTTATGATCATGTTTTCGAGTGAATCAAGCTATTTTCAAGCATGTTAAAGTATTGGGCAAGCCCACTTGTCCAAGTATGTTTTATGATTTCGTTAATTAGCTTACCACATGGTTTTGGAGTGACGACTCCCACTATTATCAACTTGTGGTATGGTTTGAGCCAAGGCTCCTCATATTATGTTTGCGGATTTTTGCATGTATTATTGCATTCAGCTTTTTCATTAGATGATAGTCAGCTTTATTGAAAAATGATGGAGAGCATATGCATATTTTTGGGAGTAGTGTCTAGCACCGAGTACGTTCAGGGTCAGTCAACCCCGTACCTCAAAACTACACACCAATGTATGTTATATATATACTTTTGGGACCTCCCTTGTGAGCTTTCCCCTACCCCAAGGGGCCTTCAGCTTGATATTGATATCATGGTTTCGTCCTTAGCCCTGAAAAAGCTTTGGATGACTCTACCCTCCTTCTTGAGTTTAATAGTTGGGACCACGTGAGCTCTATCTTGGTGATGTCGGTTATAAGACGAGCCTCCCATTATTCCTCATGTTTCAGTTATGCATGTTCATCATTCATGATATAATGTTTTAAGCAGGTTTGACTCAAATGTTCATGTTTTACTTATGATTATCAGTTTTCAGCTTTGGGTCATTCGATTCAGTTATTACATTCAGTTATGTTCAGATCATGATTTCAGAAATAACATGCAAGACTTACTCTCAGAATCTTATCTTTATTATATTTTATACATTGCATTATTTCTATTTACTTGCTTAAGTGGTTTTACTTACCTTGCAAACTCGGTACATTTCATGTACTGCCCACATACTCTATGCTATATTGTTTTATGATACAGGCTTTGATATCCAAACTTAGCCCCGTCACTAGCCAGTTTTTCGGAGTTAGCATCCAGTTTCTATTGGTGAGTCCTCATCTATCGAGGGCCCCTTTCTATTCAGTTATGTTATGTATTTTCAGTTACAGACTTAGAGAGTTAGTTGGGGTCTTGTCCTATCAACTCATCAGAAATAGAGGCTTCTCAGACATAGATTATAATCAGCTCCAGATTCGTGTATGTTTCTGATGTTATGTTTTAATTAAGATTTTTTCTATGTTTATTGTACTTGATCTTCCATTTTTATTGATTGAGTTAGATGTTATGTTCATGCCATGGGTCGACTTGGAGTCCTTCGGGGTTCCTTTTCCCGTGTCTCGATCGGGGCCTTTGTTCGGGTCATGACAACCGAGCTATCATACAAGTTGACTGGTTGATATCATGTTGCATATGTTAATAAGTGAGGGGATAATAGATTCTTATGTTGTGGTGAATGTGAATGAGATTGATGGTGTACCTTATCCTGAGATGAGAGGCTCGTGTCTGAGGTGAGCATCCGGACGAGCAGAGTTGTATGTGTATGAGTACTTTGATATGAGTGGCTCGTTCCCGAGGTGAGCATCCGGGCGAGTAGTATGAATGGATACACAGACAGGTATGACTAAATATATATACGGCTAGGTGTACAAATATGAGTACATAGACAGGTATGATTCATACAGCTGGGTATGCAGTACATAGATTTCTAGAGTTTCCTGTAGGTTATGGCTAGAAGGGCAGAAATAAGACCCTATGGCATGTGTGTACAGTGATGTGATGGAGGTGTGTGCCCGACACATTACCAATGATATGAATGTGGCAGAGAGTACTACAGGTATATCTTGATATACATAATGTTGTGAGATAGAGATCAGTACATGTATGTTTGATATACATATGGCTGTGTGACTGTGTTCAGTGACAGGTATGACACCAAAATGGGTACAAATACTTGATTTGATGAAATTGATGATGATAGTTTTATTTATCGTGTGTTCAGTGTGAATGTGATCTGCCGCATAATCATGTCATAGTTGTTTTATAAGTCTTGATGTTTGATGAAATTGATTGGGTATGAGTTAATATTTGCATGTATAAACGTTGGATAGATGTGATTTATGTATCATTGTTGGATTATTCTTGACTATGAGAATGTTTCATAAAAAGGGGAAAAATTAAATGTTTGTAATAAGATGAAAAGTTGTGAAGTGTATATTTTATTGAGTGTAGATTGCTACAGTTCTGTATGATGTGAATCCTTGTGTAATGGATGAGATGTTGAAAGAAGTAAGGTTACCAGTGAAGTCGAGTTGCTTCCTGGAGCAGTATCGCTACAACGAGAGAATTCCTGCTACGGCGAGACCGTGGCAGCAGTCAAGTTATCGTTGCAGCGAGGCCTAAACAGTGTGTAGGCCAGCCTTTGTGGCTAAGCTATATGGAGAAATACGAAGACATGGTTAAATAACTGTCGTGAATAAATAGTAAAGAAATTATCTTGGTAAATTATTGAGTGGTTGTTTAAACTAAATTATTGATTGCATATTAATTTTATGCTATTGTGTAAACTAACTGTAGTTTGCCGATGATGCCTATTAGTATGTGTGATATATTCATACTACTCTTGATACACCTTTTTGGATGTAGGTTGTGGCAGGTGAATTGCAGTTTTATGATTGACGAGGTGATACTTAGCATCCACTTCTGCATTTCTTTCGTAGGCAAAGCTGTGTCTTTTTACTTATCAGTATTCTAAATAGAGCTCTTATAGTTGTCTAGACTAGATTCTTGGAAGAGTGAAGGTTTTGGGGAGCATTTTCTTTTTATTTTAATAGTATTTCAAGAATAATGTTGGTTGGTGCACGTTTATGAGATCCGTAATTATTATTTCATTTGATTAGAAAGAGGGTTCTCCTATCGAGTCAGAGTTGATGTAGGTGCCCGCATGACCCGCCTATTGGGTCGTGAAAAGTTGGTATTAGAGTGTCTAGGTTAACGGTCTCACAAGTACAAGAGCAATGTCTAGTAGACTCCTGCAGATTGGTGTGTAGACGTCCACATCTAATCTTCAGAAGCTATAAGGCAGTTAGGTAGTTTCGCTCGTTTCTTTCCCTTTGTGCCGTTCGAGCGTGCCGATTATATGGTTAATTCGAATTGATATCTGGAATATTTCAGTTGGTATCTCAGCAAGCTCAATTGGTATCTGGCGATGTAGCCATGCTGACGTGTGAGTTGATGATGAAGTGTGAAATTTTAGTGATAATAAAGTATTATAAGGGTATCAAAGGGAGATCAATGTTGACAGGAGGGACGAATATCCCTTTTTGTGTTTTGCTCAACAAGTTTCGCTGCAACAAGGTATTTCTTGTCGCAGTGGACACGTTACAACGAGAACTGAACCGCCATAGTGGGTTCATTGCAGCAAAAAAGTGACCGCTGCAGTGGATGGCTGCTAGACAGAATCCAATCCCCTTCCTGTTTGGAAAATATTTGGTTATGTAAAAGGTGTTGAATCGAGTATACGTGTATATGAGAATTTCCATTTATATAAAGGACAAAACATGGTCATTGTCATTCGAATGCCCCAATTGCACTTGTACCCCAAACATAGAGAAAAAGAGAAAACCATCCAACAAACGAGCAAAAAGAGAAATCTTCCAGCATTTGGTCCTTCGAGGGTAGGAAATATCTAAGCTAAAGGGAGACCGGGAGGGGGGAGGATACATTGTAACCCCAACTAGTTGGAGACCTTGTCGTCGTCGTTACCCGGGTCACTATCCTCATCGTCCTCATTGCCAGTGAGGAAGGATTACTCTAAAATATTTCTTGGGGACAATGCCAGTGAGGAAGGATTACTCTAAAATATTTCTCGGGGACAATGGGGGAACCCTAGGGCCTGGAAGGAGGGTGCGGTACTAGATCTTCTTCACCCCTTTCACATGCGGACAAAAAGCTAGTCCCGAAATTATTTTTTATTCTTCTCTTTCTATAGAACCTCACGGAGCTCATCATGGGTTGGGGCTAATGGGAAACCACTCCCTATAAGCCTCAGGGTCCACAACAGCTGGATTAGAAGATGCACCTCCCTGGGCAAGTCTAGGCAACCCACTCAATAACTCCTGCATAGCTGCCAAACTAGCCCCATCACTACCAGGTCCATCATTGTCATCCTTTGAGTCAGTCTTCCTCTCCTCCTGCCCTTTCCATGTGCACCTTTCACCCTCAGGGGATTGAAGGGCGCATCAAACCCCAACATACATCCCCTCACCTTGTGAGGCATACCTGCCTACCGATAGAGCATAGTGGTGAGGGACGAAAATGGTAGACTGGCCACACTTTGGGCTTGAAAAAGTTCAAATCACCATCCCGCCCTAACTCCACCAATTCTAGGGAAAAAACCTTAGAAAATAGCCTATAGGAGGACGATTTAGATTACTTGAGAATATAAATGCTAGTAGAAGTGGCGTGTCTGATACTCTTTCCCAATTGGGGATATGAGGATGGGAGAATTAAGTTCATGTGTTGGGACCGTGTAGTTATCCTATTAGCCTTGTAGGACCTCAGAAAACAGGGTCGGGTAAACTTCTGGTTAAATTCAACAGTGATAACAATAAGACCATGGTAGAAAGAGAATAACCATAATAATGATCCCGCAAGAATTTGGCCTGTGATGTGATAGAAAATCCCTACATATATCATGAGGCCGTTCGGGGATGAACGGTTATTTAATTGATATCTGGTGTAATGACCCATCTGATCGTTATAGAGCCTCGATGAAAATAGTGTAATGATCCAAAATTTTACAGGCAGCAAGACCGCCGTGGCGAAGGAGCCTTCGCCGTAGCGGGACCACTACAACAGAAATGTACCACTGCAGCAGACAACACGAGGCAAAAAGCCAGTTTAAGTTAGAATTTTGGGGTTTTTCACCGCAGTATCCTAAGGCACGAAGTTTGAGAGCTTTGGTCGAAATTTTCAAGGGCTAGAGCAGTTTCTTATTCCAAGGTAATATTTCCTTGTTAATCCTTTCATTTTATGATTCTCTAACACCTAGATTTAAAGATAGTTGATAATGGTGAATTCCTAGTTAAGAACCCTAGGTTTGTCAAAACTAGGGCTAGGGTTATAGGAATGATCGGGTGTTGATTTTTAGGACTAAAAGTGGTAAATTAATACTTTCTAGGGTGAATGTGATTATAGAATATTATTTTGGTGATAGATTGAAACCTAGAATTTGATGAATCTGAAACCCCTAACCTTAAAAATTGTTTTAGAAGGGTTAGAGGAGTAAAAACTTCACGAACTAGGGTTGAATGATCATTGTATATTTGGATTATGATAATTTAGCCTATGATTATCGAATTAGGCCATAAACAACGGGTAGAATGGAGTGGGTTGAGTTACCAAAACCTTGAATCGAAGAAGTAGCCTATTGATTGATTCCATAATGTCTTATTTTTAAACTTTGAACATTCGGAGGCGTTGAGGAAAGGCAAAGCTCCCACAGTGTAGTTGCATGTTCCAGTTCTACGATCCAGGTAGGTTATGTCTTGCCTTTGTTTTAGACTATAATTAGTGAATCGTATACATATTTCCTATTGATGTAGAATCGATGAGGGTAGAGGGATCATAAAATATGATGACTTGATGAAATACTTGTAGTGACATAACTATAAAAGTGGAGGATTAATTCTAACTACGAGAACACGTGGATAAGTGAAAACTAATTGATGACTAATAATGGGGAATGCACTCTTAATGTGATGTCCTTTTGACAAGTACTCTTGATTGTATATTCTTGATAATGTGTCCTTGATGTTATGATCTTGGTGGTTGAGTCTTGAGTTGATATTCTTTATAGAAGGTGTTGATGACATGTGATTGTAATTGTTCTTCATGGTATATTTTGATGGTCTATTTGATAGTATAAATTATGAATATATCTTTGTGCATGTGTTGTATAAATGAAGAGGAATAAGAATGAAGCGAGATAAATAAACTTAATGAAGTTATGTGAAACTGTTGGTGCCCTTTTATATGCTATGAATGAGCAGGTGAATCATTGATGTAAATTAACTAGCCTAGAAATGAATTTGAGGTAAGGAAAGAACTAGTAATTGTATTATTTCGTAGTTAACTAGGTTGTGTGCTTTACTCGGTTTTATCTAATTAATCTTATGTGTTGATGAATTGACTTGGAGAAAAATTAAAAATACTAATGGGGTGAAGTTTGACCCGAATAGACTGCTTTAAGATGGAAAGTCATAGAATTAAGGAATTAAATAAGGTTGAAAGAACCTGATTCAATGATTGGTCCCTAGGTAATAAGAGGGCTAACAAATTTAGCCTAAAGAATTATGAATGATATCTTTGCGATGGCTTGGTTGTGAATTTTTATTGAGGCAGGATTACGTGTTTAATAATTACTAATTAATACATTAATAAGTCACATTATAGGAAGAATCACTTCTTAAATTAGATTACTGGTAAATGTGGTGAGTTGTGGGTATAGCTAATAGGTCTTCATGCCTTGATCGTGTAGTATAATGTTGATATCTTATATGATTGTAGATGAGGTTTGAGAAGCTTAATGTAATAATTGTCATGGTTAGAGTTAAGGGAAATTGAGATAAACAATGTGTGTTTATGTGGTGTCATATGTGTTGACCAAATGAAATACTTGATGAACTATGCTGATGATTGTTGATTTATATACCTTGTTGAGTGATCACCTGAGCTGACTAAGTGGAATTGCATGATAAATATTCTTCTTGTTGTGGATTTATTACTTCTTTCTAGTGGTCACATGAGTTGACGAAGTATGATGTATGAAACGCTATGTTGAGGATCCGTGGTTGATAAATGGGTTTGCTGAGCTGTCATATAAGTTGACTGATTGATATCATGTTGCATATGTTGATGAGTGAGGGCTAATAGATTCTTATCCTATGGTGAACGTGAATGAGATTGTTGGTGTACCTTACCCTGACATGAGAGGCTCATGTCTGTGGTGAGCATCCGGATGAGCAGAGTTGTATATGTATGAGTACTTGGATATGAGTGGCTCGTGCCTGAGGTGAGCATCCGGGCGAGCAATATGAATGGGTACATAGACAGGTATGATTAAATGTTCATAGTGCTGGGTGTACAGATATGAGTACACAGACATGTATGATTCATACGGCTAGGTGTACAGTACATGAATATCTAGAGTCCCTACAGGTCATGATTGAAAGCGCGGAAATAAGGCCCTCTGGCATGTGTGTACAGTGATGTGACGGAGGCGTGTGCCCGAAACATTACCGATGATATGAATGTGGCAGAGAGCAGTATAGGTATGTCATGGTATACATACAACTGTGAGACAGAGATCAGTACAGGTATGTTCGATATACATACGGCTGTGTGATAGTGTTTAGTGACATGTATGACATCGATATGGGTACAAATACTTGATAAGATGAAATTGATGATGATAGTTCTATTTACCGTGTGTTCATTGTGCATGTGATCTAACGTATAATCGTGTCATAGATGTTTTATAAGTCATGATGTTTGATGAAATTGATTGGGGTATGAGTTAATATTTGCGAGTATGAACGTTGGATAAATGTGATTTATGTATCATTGTTGGATTACTCCTGACTGTGAGAATGTTTCATAAAAATGGGGAATAAATTGAATGTTTGTTATAAGATGAAAAATTGTGAAGGGTATATTTTATGGAGTATAGATTACTATAGTTTATGATGTTAATCCTTGTGTAATGGATGAGGTGTTGAAAGAAGTAAGGTTACCAGCGAAGTCGAGTTACTGCCTGGAGCAGTACCGCTACAGCGACAGAATTCCCACAGCGGCGAGACCATGGCAGCGGTCAAATTACCACTGCAGCGAGGCCTAAACAGTATGCAGGCCAGCCTTTGTGGCTAAGCTGGATGGAGAAATACAGATACATGGTTAAATAACTGTAGTGAATAAATAG
>JACEIK010004860.1:100459-117504 GCA_018107945.1 Datura stramonium
ATGTAAGATCGGCTTATAATGCCTACCAGTACATAGTGGTTATACTGGTGCTACTCCTGTACTTTTTTTATTGAGTGCAGACTATGATCCAGGAAGTTCTTCTAGACCTCATCTCTAGCGTGACAGTTAACATTTGATCCGAGGGTGAGCTGACTCTTACCTAGACTGCAGCAGACCTTCCTTATTTTATGTCTTTTGGATTTCAAACATTGATTTATTATTTTTCTTATCTTACTACTCTTAGACCTTTTTTAGTTAGAGTCTATTGTATAATGACTTTAGTTCTTGGGGTTGTAATAGTTAACTTTTGCATAAATTTCATATTTATTTATTCCATGAGTACTCTATTTCTTTATTTAAAATGATTGCATAAATTGGATGGATTAGTTGGAAAATAATGGTTCCCCCATCGGGGAGTTAGTGTGGGGTTCAATTACGGCTACTTGCATCGTGACAAAGATGGTATCAGAGCCCAAATTCGTTGATCTCATTGTACAAGGATGAGTCTAGTAGAGTCTTGCGGATTAGTACTGAGACATCCACTACTTTTCTTTAGGAGGGTATATGACTTTAGAAAACTCAATTCTTTCTTTCTTAGTGCTATTACTTGATTCCAATTGGTCTCTGGTGATCTAAATTGGTATCTAACAAATTCTTTTTTTCTCTCGTAGATAGTGAGGAAATGCTCTGGGAGTCCGAGAAGAGGCACTCGAGCCGACTGCTGGAGCCGTGGCTCGCGGTAGAGGACGGGCCAGAGGGAGAGGATGAGGCTGCAAGTGGAGAGTAGCTCCAGTCAGAGGCAGAATTTTGGTTGCTATTCCAGCTCAGGAGAGGTCCGAGTCCCCTACCCTTCCGGAGGCCCGAGATAGGGTAGCAGAGGAGGTAGAAAAGGAGATAGTGGCACTAGTGCAGGGAGGTGTTGCAGCCACTCCAGCTTCCTCAGAGGTTTTGGCTCAGATCCTGAACTTTTTGAGTGGGTTAGTGAGAAATAGAGCCGCAATTGTAGCTCCGATAGGTCAGCACTCTAGGGTACAACATGTTGCCACTATAGCAGCTCCCTAGATGGATGATAATTTTGATATAGGCATGTTATCGAGACCAATAATGACTGGAGAGGAGTATGATTTATTCTAGAGGTTCACGAAGATGAAGCCTCCCACCTTTTATAGCACCAAGCTGAGGATGCTTACGAATTCATCATCGACTGTCATGAGAGGCACCATAAGATGGGTGCAGTGGAGAAGTATGAAGTAGAATTTGTTATCTTCCAGTTGATGGAGGATGCTTATCCCTGGTGAAGGGCATTTGTAGATTGCAGAACGATAGGATCACCACCACTGATATGACTTTTTTTACTCTACTTTCTTAGGGAAGTATATACCTCGCACTTTGTAGGACCGGAGGCATGATGAGCTCACCAACATTGAACAAGGGACCTCCTCAGTTGTAGCTTATGAGGCCTCTTTCCACTCCTTATATAGGTATGCTTTATTGTTACTACCTACAGAGGAGGAAATGATCAGACGGTTCGTGAAAGGATTGAATGTGGGACTCCAATTATCAGCCTTGTAGATGGTCTCGTTAGGTAAGACTTTTTAAGAGGTAGTGGAGTATGTAAAAAATGTAGATGAGGTCAAGCAGGATAGGTATACAAAGAACACCGAGAAGAAGGCATAGAAGAAAGGTAATTTCAATGGTTCTTTCTCAGGACCCAGTTCCAAAAGGGTACTTTGGACGCCCCGTACAATTAGCTATGTAGGTATCAGTTGGGGTCCACCAGGGGATGATCAACGTGCTTTGGGTACTGTGGGTGGTATATAGGTGGTCAATCAGATTTTTGAGTCCATCCTATTTCTTTTGTTTTATCTTAGAGGTTGGTTATAGATAAGGTGTAATACCCTAAAAGTTCCTTAAATCAGACTGATGTGCTATGAGTTTACAGAACTTTCGACACTTAAAACTGGAAAATAAGCATGGACTTAGGTGTGTTCGTACGGATATGATGTACTTTTACTTTATTTTCAGGGAAAATAGATGTTGGAGTTGAATTGTGTAAAATATAGAGAAAATTATAGAAAAGTGGCTAAGTACCGACCTTAGTACGAGTCGTACCATCCTAGTACGAGCCATACTGATAGTCATGGAAAATTCCAGGATAAAAGTGTTGAGGCAAAGGCAACTTATGACTCATGATACGAGCCATACCATAACATTCATAGAAAACTCCATAAGATGCTGCACAGGCTAAGTCTCCTGGTACAGGTACCAATCATGAATCGTGAGATCTACCTAAGACCCATACCAAGGAGCCTTGGAAAAGTTCAAAAGAAGTGAAGACTAGCAGGTTTCAAGTCATGAGAAGGAGTCACATGTTGTAGAACTGAGGTACGGGTCGTACCAAGCCATTCGTGATAAAGTTCAAAAGATTTCCATAAATCTTGGTAGAAAACCATGACTAATTGTACGACTCATAGGTTCATGATACGAGTCATACCAGTTCACAACACTTAGCTAGATTCAACAGATGCCAGCAACGTATGAGTCAAGGTACGACCCGTAAAATCTTATTATAGGTCGTAGGTGAAGTTGGCGGTAGTTTTAGCAGTTTCCCTATTTACTTAGGAAAAATTTCTAAATATTTGTATAAATACTTTTTAGGTTATTTTCAGTAGGAAGAAGTTGGAAAACACACGAAATACATTGAGGAAAATTGTTGTTAGCTTTCTATTAAAGTCTTGGAGATTTTCTTGCTTTGATTTTCTTCATTGTTCTTGAATAATTCTTCATAAATTCTTGCAATAATCAAGTGGGTTTTCTTCTAATCATCTTTGCAAGTATTAAATTATGTGTTTGTCTATGAATACTGAATTATCTTACAATCATGAGAGGCTAAAACCTCCACAACCAGGGTTGTGGGAACCATGGTGCATTAACAAACTAGGGTTGCGCAAAGTGATTCTAAACTAATGCTAAACACTTGTATTGTATTCTCTTCATCTTTAATATTTATTAACATAGCGCAACATTAGGACTTGCCAGAATTCTTTACTTGCTTGAACCTAGAGAAGTAGAGATTAGGAAAAGAGAATTTCAACAAAGCCTTGATCTTATGGGTCATAGTATGACTTGAGATGCGATTGCAGGATAGTTGATTTGGGACAAATTGATAACGGTTGAAGTGAAATCGCTCATGAGACCTCACCCGATGATTGAGCATAATCATCCAATAGGGACGAACCAGTCATTTGGATGAACCCAAGTTATCAAGTTCTACAAGTAAGCATTGGGATAGATCACAAGTGTAAAATCCGAAGTAGTTATGAATACATAGGGAACACTTTCCCTAGTTAATCACATAACCTTGATAAGAATAATCAATTCTCAATCTTGTCATATAATTGTTTTTATAAATCCCCCCTTTTTGGAGAAAACACACTTAAAATCTTAAATACTAGCGTTATTCTATATCTTGACCATATTCACTGTGGCATCGACCCCAACCTTTGTTGGGTTCTATTATGGAAACGTCCACTTCATACTTTATTAGGAGTTTGAATTTGAGCATAATCAAAAAGTAGAGTTGTTGTCGGGGAATACGACTTAGGATTACAGTAATTGTTGCGTTTAAATTTTAGTTGTTATTTCCTCATTTACATTTTCTTTTTGTTTTTGACACCCACAGGTTGTCTCTTGGCGAATGCCAAGTACTCAATGGAGCAGAAACCCCCCGATTCCTCTTGATCTTTAATTAGAGGGAACTTTGCTGAAGATGGAGAACCCTGAGCAGAGAGAGGCCCGTATTGCTGAAGAAGCTCGGCAAGCTTCCTTTAAGGAAGCTGAGGATGCTCGGGAGGAAGTCGTGAATGTAGGCCGCCATCGAAGGGTCAATAGAGGCCAGAGATATGCTCCTCAATTCTATGATGAGGATGACCCGGTTATTGATAAATTCGGTTCTGGAGCCATTATACCACCACCTTTGCCTGCTGGGGTAAAATTTGATATCACTAGCACCATGATACAACTGTTGAATATGAAAGGGGTGCTTAGTGGTCATGAAGTTGACAATGCTAACCTGCCCTTGATGAATTTTTTCAAGATATGCAAGGCGTACAAGTTACCTGGTGTAAGCCAGGATACGATCAGGTTGAGACTCTTCCCATTATCTCTCTCTGGAGAGGTCACTTTATGGTTATCAGAGTTTTCCAACGACTCCATTTCCAACTAGTGGGATCTTAAACAGGCTTCCTAGAAAGGTTCTTCCCACCCTCCAGAATGCTACAATTAAAGGACAAAATTTATAACTTCTGACAATTGAAGACTGAGGCATTTCATGGGACATGGTTGAGATTTAAAAAGAAGCTGACCAAGTGCCCCAACCATAAAATTCTAGATGACAGTTTGTTGGAAATTTTTTTATAGGTCCTTAAATAACAACACAAAAGCTGTAGCAGTTACAATGGTGGGAGGAGCGTTGATGAGTCATGTGTGGGAGCAAGCTGCTATTATTTTGGATAGAGTGAATAAGACGAACAAAGCTTGGCATACCAGGGAGGCGAAAGTCGCTATAGGTACGCATGTTGTTGGTATGTCTGCGGATCAGCGCAGAAAGGAGGAGTGTGATCAGGAACTAACTCATATACGGACATCATTAGACCTGTTCAGGAAGCATATCATGGGCACTGGTGCTAGAATGGTAAATGTAGTGGGAGCTTAAGGTCAGGAACTGGGGCAGAAGCATTCAAATTCCGATGAGAAGGCAAACTTCTTAGACAACCAGGTGGTGGATTTTTGAGCCAACGCCCAAGGGTCTGGATAGGAAACTTGGTGCCAAGGTTTCGAAAATCATGGTCAAAACTAGTATTGGCACAACTACAATCGAAATGGGTATAGCGATAGGAGCCGAGCTCGTGAGCGAGAGGGCGAATAAAGAAAGAACAATAGATATCACAACGATCGTACAGGTTTGTGAAGGGAAGACTGGACCCTCAAGATTGGAGAACATGATGGTTGAAGTGCTCAAGAAGTTAAAGTCCACCAATGATTAGCTGAGGGAGATCTGGGGGATATATCGGGTATGAACCAAAAAGTTGAATCGCATGCCACAACGATCAAACAGATTGAGCATCAGCTTAGTGTCACGACCCGAACGGAGGTCCAGATCGTAGACACGGGAAACGGGACCCCGAGAGAACCCAAGTTGACCCATGGAATAAGCATATATCTAACTCAATCAATAAACTGAAGAATCAACAATATAAACTCAGTGGAAGTCTAACTCAACATAACATCAGAATAAACATCCAAAGTTGAATACATACGTAAGTCTAAAAAGCCTCTAATCAAGACAAGTTGATGGGACAAGACTCAAACTAACTCCACAAGATAAAAACTGAAATACATAAAAAAAGATAGATAGTCTGGTCCTCGAAAGATGAGGACTCACCAATAGGTAGACGCTAACTCCGATAAACTGTCTAAGAGCGGGGCTAAACTTGGGAGCCAGGTCCTGTATCATAAAATGATACAACATGGAAAATATGCGATCAATACATGGAATGTAGCGAGTATGCAAAGTAAGTAAAATTGCTAAAGTAATTAAATTCTTTTAAGCACAATGAGATAGTCAAAACATAAACATCTTTAACTAAAAGTAGGGCTTGCATGCATTCTTTTTGAAATCATGATCATTTCATAACATACGATACATAGCTTTATAACCTCAAACTGACTCAAATGACTCAAAGCTGAAATATGACATTTATAGAAAAATTGAACATTGAGTCAAACCTTACTTTTAGAACATGCATGTATAAAATAATAACCATGAGTAATGAATATGCAAATCTGAATCATATAAACAATGGGATACTCGTCACTTAACCAACATACCATGATAGAACTTACGTGGTCCCGACTACCACACTCAAGTGGGCAGAGCGGTCCTAAACCTTCCCAGGGCTGAGGACGCTACCATGATATCATATCAAGCTCATGAGACATTATGTCCCGGGATAGCTCACAAGGGAGGTCCCAATAATATAATAGTATCAACGTATGTTGGCGCGTAGTTCTAGGGCATAGACTCTTCTCCCAAAACACGCAATGCTCTACATCGTCCATTAATGAAGCTCAACAATGAAATCATGCATAAACTCAACATCATATTGAAAGGAATCTTAACATTACCTATTGACAAAGCTCAATAACGAAATCATGCATAGACCCGACAACGTATGAAAACAAAGCTCAATAATAACATACATCTCGATTGCGAATTCATGCATTTGAGAAGCTTTATTTCGAAAAATACCACAAGCTCAAAGATAAGTGGGAGTCTTTACTCCAAAACCATGTGGTAAGTTTACTTTAGAGATACTATATCATCATACTCAATATAAGGGCTTTTCCCAAAACTTTATCATGCTTGGATCTACTCAATTCAATTTGAAAATAATATCATAATCATGGTTAGGTTTAGAAACATGTTTTTCATCGTCAAATCTCATCATCATCATACATTCACCATCATTCTCTTCTTTCATGAACTTCTCATCCATGGGCCTTTAATTTCATAAAACTAGAAAACACAATTTTGATTAAAAACTATTTAAAATATGCCCAACCTTCACAATTCATCAATAGAAACATAATCTAATCGTACCCATGTATAGAAATTGAAGAATTATGCCATTGGGTGAAAACCCCATAACTTGATCATAGGAATTTCTCGTTCTTAGATAGAGGTTGGGCATGGGTGTGGAAGGAAACACTCACTCATAACCCTACATACCTGGAAGGGATTGATTCCACCAAATCTTTGATTACCCAAAACGAAATTGGATGGAAACCTTGAATACTAGCCTTGAATCATCTCTTCAACCTCTCAAGCTTGCATGCATGGTAGGAATAACTTAGACTAGGTTTTCCCCTCTTAAAACCCACTAAAACGAGCCTTAAACGACGTAGTATAAGCTTTAGGAACTTAGGAATTATGAAATAACCCTTACTGAATTCGCAGGAAAATGCTGCTAGGTGGTCCTAACAGACGACCTGACAACTCATGGCCCAAGGCAATGACTCATCACCTAGCTCGTAAAGTACACTACCTGCCTGATCTCCTAGGCTCATAACGACTGACATAATGACTTGTTAGGGGTGACCATGACTTTTGGTCACTAGTCGTGAGGTACACTTCCTCAAACTCATCACTTCTCACTTACCTCACTCCACGACTCGTCACGTCCTCTAACGAGTCGTGGTCAGCTTCCGTCAAGTACACTATTTTGCCTTCTTCTATTTTCCTTCTCCCTTACCCCACGGCTGACCTAACAGCTCGTGGTGTTTGACCACGAGTAATTGCCACGCCCGTGGGGACCCTTTTCTCCTAACTTCCCAACTCCTCACTAGTCTCCCCCACGAGTAACCTGATGACTCGTCCTGTGCCTGCAACATCAGTTTTACATTTTTCCTTTTTCAACTCTCGGGTCCGATCTTTGAACTCCCGGGGTATAATAATATATCCCCCTTGGGAACATTCATCTTCGAATGTTGGAAACAAGTAGAAAATAGAGAACACACAATTATCATATGCAAATACTGATCATTTAGCCCAAAAACTGATGGAATGTCTTCCTCCGATTCAAAATATACAGCTGAACTAAATTCGCAAATCACATACACACCCATATACATAAAAGAAACTTGCATGCATGAACTGAACATGAAACTAAGTAGAGTCATAGAACAAAACTGATACCTCAAGCTGACATCGAGCCGGTAGAGAATAAGTGTGGGTATTTAGCCATCATATACGCTTTGGCTTCCCACGTAGCTCCTTCAACATGTTGATTCCTCCATAATACTTTAACTGAAGCTACTTCTTTGTTCCTCAACCTCCAAACCTGGCGATCCAATATTTCGACTGAAACTTCCTCATAGCTAAGGCTATCCTTTACACCAACGCTGTCCACAGAGACTACTAAGGCTGGGTCTCCCAAACATTTCTTCAAAAGTGACACACGAAACACAAGATGCACGGAAGATAATGCTGAGGGTAAGTCTAACTCATACTCTACCTTACCAACTCTTCTCATAACCCGATAGGGACAAACATAGCAAGGACTGCGTTTTCCTTTCTTCCCAAACCGCATGACTCCCTTCATGGGAGATATCCTTAGAAGCACCCAATCATCCACCTCGAACTCTAATTCTCTCCTTCTCACATTGGCATAGGACTTTTAGCGACTCTGAGTGGTTTTTAGCTTTTGCCTTATCAATTGAACCTTCACTATAGCCTCATGAACCGAATCTGGCTCTATCATTGCTGCCTCACCAACCTCAAACCAACCGATGGATGATCCACACCTCCGCCCATACAGAGCCTTGAACGTTGTCATTTGGATACTGGAGTGATAGATGTTATTGTAAGTAAACTCGATCAAAGGCAAATGATCTTCCCAACTACCTTTGAAGTCCATCACACATGATATCAACATGTCCTTGAGAGTTTATATTGTCCGTTCCGCCTGACCATTTGTCTGCGGATGAAATATTCTGCTGAGTTTAACCCGAGTCCCAAGCCCTTATTGGAAAGACCGCCAAAACTGAGAGGTAATCTGGGTACCTCGATCTGAGATAATAGACAAGGGCACTCCATGTAATCGCACCAACTCCCGGATACACAGTCTGGCATAATCATCTGTTGAATCTGTGGTTTTGACCGGTAGAAAGTGTGCAGCCTTGGTCAACCTGTCTACCACCACCCAAATAGAATCATAGTGTTGGCGAGTATGAGGTAGGCCTGTAATGAAATCCATATTAATATCTTCCCACTTTCAAGTGGGAATGCTAATATCCTGAAGTACGCCACCCAACCTTTGATGCTCGATTTTTACTTGCTGATAGTTCAGGCACCTGGATACGAATTCCGCAATATCCTTCTTCATGTCGTTCCACCAATATATTTCCCGCAAATCATGATACATATTGGTGGCACCCGAGTGGATAGAATAACTAGATCCATGTGCCTCATGCAATATCCGACCCCTCAAATTATCAACATCTGGAACACATAGGCGGCCCTGGTACCGCAGCACCCCATCTCCCCCTTGGGAGAAGACCTCCACCTTCTAACTTCGAACGACTTCCTTCAGCATTACCAAAATCGGTTACTTATCTTGCCTAGCTTTCATACCTGTCACGAAGGATGATTCTGATCCGTTTTGCACAACAACGCCATCGTCGGTCGAGTCAACTAATCTAACTCCCAACCTTGCAAGTCGATGGACATCTTTCACCAACTCCTTCTTTTCCTCATCCACGTGGGACACACTCTCCATAGAGAGCCTACTAAGTACGTCCGCTACCACATTAGCCTTACCCGGGTGGTAAAGGACACTCATGTCATAGTGTTTTAGTAGCTCCACCTCCTTTGCCAAAGATTGACATCTTTCTGCATGAACACATATTGTAAGATCTTGTGGTCCATAAATACATCCACATGGACCCCATACAACTAATGCCGCCATATCTTCAATTCGAACATCACCCCGGCCAACTCAAGATCATGGGTCGGGTAATTCTTCTCATGGACCTTCAACTATCTAGAGGCATATGCTATAACCTTCCCATGCTGCATCAACACACACCCAAGTCCAATTCTTGACGTATCACAATACACCAAGAAGCTATCTATACCCTCGGGTAGGGTCAACACTGGTGCTAAAGTGAGTCGAGTCTTCAACTCTTGGAAGCTTTTCTCACAAGCCTCCGACCATTGAAACTTTAGCTTCTTTTGGGTCAACTTGGTCAGCGGTGCTGCAATAGATGAGAAGCCCTCAACAAACCTCTGGTAGTAGCCAGCTAAACCCAAGAAACTCCGAATGTCTGAAGGATTCACCGGTCTAGGCCAATTCTTCACCGCCTCGATTTTCTGAGAATCTACCTTGATGCCCTCGATACCACATGGCCTAAAAATGCCACAGAGTCCAACCAAAACTCACACTTGCTGAACTTTGCATACAAATGACGGTCCTTGAGGGGCTGAATCACTACTCTCAAGTGAGCGACATACTTCTCCTTGCTTGAAGAGTATATAAGGATGTCATCAATGAACACAATCACAAACATGTCCAAATATGTCTTGAACACCCTATTCATTAGATACATAAAAGTTGTAGGGGCATTGGTTAGTCCAAAAGACATAACAACACATTCGTAGTGACCATACCGAGTCTTGAAAGCGGTTTTCGGGATGTCACTCTCCCGAACCCTGTGTTGGTGATACTCGGATTTGAGATCAATCTTGGAGAAACACTTGGAACCCTAAAGCTGGTCAAACAAATCATCGATACTGGGTAAAGGATACCTGTTCTTAACGGTGAATTTGTTTAACTACCGATAGTCAATGCACATCCGAAGCGAACCATCCTCTTTTTGGACAAATAACACCGGAACACCCCATGAAGACTTACTCGGCCTAATAAAGCCCTTATCTAACAGGTCCTTCAACTCTTTTAGCTCGGCTGGAGCCATCCTGTAGGGCGAAATAGATATAGGCTGGGTTTCGGGAAGAAGATCTATACCGAAATCAATCTCCCGCTCAGGAGGGACACCTGGCAATTCATCAAGAAAGAACTTCAGATACTCACGTACTATTGGAACTGACTGGATAGTCGGGATTTTAGAGTCGACATCCTTAACCCTAACTAGATGGTACATGCAACCCTTAGAAATCATCTTCCTAGCCTTATGGTAGGAAATGAATCGACCTACAGGCACAACTGAACTACCTTTCCATTCTAAGACTGGCTCACCCGGAAATCTGAACTCTACTGCCCGGGTTCTACAATTAACTGAAGCATAGCATGCAAAAAGTCAATCCATGCCAAGAATAATATCAAAATCAGTCATGGCTAACTCTATCAAATCTGCTGAGGTGACCTTATGAAGGACTGAGACCGGACAACATCTATACACCCATCTAGCTATAACTAAGTCACCTACTAGAGTGGAAACTGAGAAGGGTTCTGAAAAGACATCAGATATGACTCTGATGCTATTGGCCACATATGGTGTCAAAAAAGACAAGGTAGCCCCCGGATCTAGCAAAGCATAGACATCAATATGGAAAACTCACAACATACCAGTAACCATATCTGGGGAGACCTCCTTCTCCTGACAGGATGCTAAAGCATAGAATCTTTTCTGGCGCTGACCACCAGTTGTGCTAGTAGATGCCCCCTGATGTGCTGAGCGTGTGGGAGGAGCCGCTGAACTAGAAGCTGGGCCTTGGCCCCTAACCTGATCCTGCCTCATAACTGGACAGTCTCTAAGAATATGTCTAGGCTACCCAAACCCGAAACAAGCACCTGAACCTGCCAAGCACTGGCCTGTGAGCCCTTGACCAAATCTGCAACAAGTTGGGATGCTAGAATCTGCGGGTCTGCTGCTCTAACCCCTCGAGCTTGATGCTCGCCCTCACTAATCATGAATAGGCTTGGATGGCACACTCAATGCCGAAGATGCCGGGGCCGATAATCTCTGGTGAGTCTGCTTTCGGTGCCTATTATCGGACCTTTGCTGAGAGAATCTTTGGTCCTCGGTCCTGGCCCTCTTGGCCTCCCTTTCTCTTAAATGTGTCGCCTTCATCTACTAGGCGTACAACACTATGAGAGGAAAGTCCATATCCTGGTGAAGCATAGAAATCCGGCACTCCTTGCCCAAATACCCTACTATACCATGCATAAATCTGCTCACCCGCGTTCTCTGGTCAGCCACTAACTTCGGGGCATATTTCGATAGGCGAGTGAACTCAAGGGAATACTCTTGCACTGTCATTCTTCCCTGCTTCAAGTTTACAAACTCAGCAGCCTTTAGCTCCTTCATATCCCTAGGGAAGAATCGATCTAGGAATAAAACATGAAACTCCTTCCACGTGATTGGACCTGCTCCTACGACCCTGTTATCCTTCCATTGGCAAAACCAGATGTGTGTAACCCCCTTCAACTGGTAGGAGGCCAACTCTATGCACTCAACACTACTCACCCCTATGACTTGGGTGATCTTGACAATCTCATCAATGAAATCATGCGGGTCCTCATCTACCTTGGACCCTAAGAACTCCAGCGGGTTCATCCTCAAGAAGTATATGACTGGAGCCGCCACTGCATTGCCATTTTGCGGAACATGCGCAAAGGCCTGCTGATTGACCTAAGCGGTCAAGGCCTGCACAAGCGTCTGAATAGTGGCCCAGAACTCAGCATGATGGATGGCTCCGATGCCTGAGGTACCTAAAGTAGTGGGGATAGCTGATGCCCATAACTTTTCCCATCCTCGTGGCCTTCACCACCTCCATTCCTCCTTCCATTCATTCTTTGAGGAGCCATGATTCTACAATCACAAATATCACGAATTAGAAGGATAGAAAGACTTTTCATCGCATGACATAGATCATGAATGAAGGGAACATTTCCTAAATGTCTCGTAGCTTCTTCTTCATAAGTGTGGCGCACTTCACACCCATGAAAAAGACTCTACTCAACGCAGCTTTCGGACATTCTAGGACTTCAAACCTATGGCTTTGATGCCAAGTTTGTCACGACCCAAACGGAGGCCCAAATCGTAGACATGGGACAAGGGACCCTTAGAGACCCCAAGTCGACCCATGGAATAAGCATACATCTAACTCAATCAATAAACTGAAGAATCAACAATATAAACTCAGCGGAAGTCTAACTCAATATAACATCAGAATAAACATCCAAAGTTGAATACATACATAAGTATGAAAGGCCTCTAATCTAGATGAGTTGATGGAAAAAGACCCCAACTAACTCCACAAGCTGAAAACTAAAATACATAAAGAAAGATAAATAGTCTAGTCCTTGAAAGATGAGGACTCACCAATAGGCAGACTCTAACTCCGATAAACTGTCTAAGAGCGGGCTGAACCTGGGAGTCAGGTCCTGTATCATGAAATGTTACATCATGAAAAGTATGCGGTCAATACGTGAAATGTACTGAGTATGCAAGGTAAGTAAAACCGCTAAAGTAAGTAAAATATTTTAAACACAATGTGATAGTCAAAACATAAACATCTTTAACTAAAAGAAGGGCTTGCATGCATTCTTTCTGAAATCATGATAACATACAATACATAGCTTTATAACCTCAAACTGACTCGAATGACTCAAAGCTGAAATATGACATTTATAGAAAAACTGAACATTGAGTCAAACCTTGCTTTTAGAACATGCATGTATAAAATAATAACCATGAGTAATGAATATGCAAATCTGAATCATATAGATAATGGGAGACTCATCACTTAACCGACATACCACGATAGAGCTTACGTGGTCCCGACTATCACACTCAAGTGGGCAGAGACGTCCTAAACTTTGCCAAGGCTAAGGATGCTACCATGATATCAATATCAAGTTCATGGGCCATTAGGGCCGGGGATAGATCACCAGGGAGGTCCCAATAAATAATAGTATCAACCTATGTTGGCGCATAGTTTTGGGGCATAGGGTGATCGACCCTTAGCCTGCTCAGTGCTAGACTCTTCTCCCAAAACATGCAATGCTATATATTGTATATAACGAAGCTCAACATCGTCCATTGATGAAGCTCAACAATGAAATCATGCATAAACTCAACATCATATGAAAATGAAGCTCAATATTATCTATTGACAAAGTAATAATGAAATCATGTATAGACTCGATATTGTATGAAAATGAAGCTCAATAATAACATACATCTCGATTGTGAACTCATGCATATGAGAAGGTTTATTTTGAAACATACCACAAGCTCAAAGATAAGTTGGGAGTCTTTACTCCAAAACCATGTGGTAAGCTTGCTTTAGAGATACTATATCATCATACTCAATATAAGGGCTTTGCCCAAAACTTTATCATGCTTGGATCTACTCAATTCATTTTGGAAATAATATCATAATAATGGGTAGCTTTAGAAACATTCTTTTCATCATTAAATCTCATCATCATCATACATTCATCATCATTCTCTTCTTTCATGAACTTCTCATCCATGGACCTTTAATTTCATAAAACTAGAAAACACAATTTTGATTAAAAACTATTTAAAATCTGCCCAGGCTTCACAATTCATCAATAGAAACATAATCTAATCATACCCATGTATAGAAATTGAAGAATTATTCCATTGGATGAAAATCCTGTAACTTACAACATGTTGAATATTTTTTTCCATAGTGTCTTATTCTCCTTCATCAACCCTTCTCCCTTAATGTGGTAAGTTACTATATAAAGGATTGATGATGGCTTACTTTAAATTAGTCTCTTTCATATCCTTCTGTTGAATGTCTTTTGAATTTTTTTTCTTAGATAAGGTTTAAAATATTGTTCTATTAAGTGATAATTTCAAAGTTATTTTCTACCCTATTTGTTAATTCTTTAGGACTTGACCTTAGATGCTTGTGATTTTTATAATATTCTTTTATGTGCTTCTTGCATTTCCTTCTACTACATTTTCTATGATCTCCTTGCCAATAGAGCTTATGGTGTTGGGATTATGTGTCTCAGATGACTCTTGCATTGACACTACTTGTTCCCCTTTATGCATGCAATGATATCCTTCTCCACTTATTATTTAATATACTTTTGTATTGTCCTTTTCTGATTCTCCCTAGTATTGTTTCGTGATTTTTTATTTTCCACTATATTTTTCTGATATGAATTTTTTTCTTTATCATTATTGGATTTGTTCACTTCCTATGATGCATGTTCATTACTAATATTGTCTTGTAAATATCTTATCACCTCATCGTCTATTTTATTGCCATCTTTGCTCGACACTTTAATTTGGTTCTCTACCTCTATATCATCTCATGTTATTTATAATGCCTTGTTCCGTTTTCTAAAAGATCACTCAACCGATGATTTACAAGGTTCAAGTTGTCTTACTATCATACTTTTTCCTTCTTTGTGTTGGTTATCCCCTGTTCATCTTCCTATCCATCCAAGGATGTAAAGAGTTACTTATTTGGATCTCTTTAGCTTTGTTGGATAAAATGGCCTTATCCTTTTCATGTTCTGGTTGTTTGTCATCTTTTATCTGATTGAAACTATATATCCTTATTCGCATTCCATCCATTATAAATTATATTGTTCTTTAGTTCTTTTCTTATTATAT
This sequence comes from Datura stramonium, assembly GCA_018107945.1. Classification (NCBI taxonomy): domain Eukaryota; kingdom Viridiplantae; phylum Streptophyta; class Magnoliopsida; order Solanales; family Solanaceae; genus Datura; species Datura stramonium. The sequence continues at coordinate 115,643 of JACEIK010004860.1, forward strand.
TGTTATGTATTGTATTGCTCCTTTGTTGATTGCCCAAAACTTTACAACTGTGTTTTCACACATTTGTCACTGCCTTGTTCTGGATTGAATTGTTTTGTTTCTGATTGCCCACAACCTTGCCACTATTAGAGTCCTTGTAGGATATTTTTCTGTTGTTCTTTAACATATATCTTCTTTAATTAGCTTCAACTCTGGGTGAAGGACACAACATTCATTCTCCTTATGTCCTTAAAGTTTGCATGATTTTCAATATTTTGACATATAGTCATATCGAATATTGATCCAAGTTGAAATAGTCTCCTAGAACTAGACTTTTTAATCCTAACATTGAGTCTTTTAGGGAATCCCATAGTATATCTACTTCAATTTTTACATTTAAACTACTAGGTTTGGATTAATTTTTATGGTCATATCTACATGTAGATGTTTGCCTATACAATAACCCCTTAGAGGAAGAGCCAAATAGGGAGGACAGTGGGTAGGAGAAATAGAGGTTTGGGCTGTAGAAAGGTTTGGGGTTGCAAATTCTAGTCACAGTATGGGTTAAAGCGAAACAAATTTAGTCATTAGTAAAGCCGAAGTCAATGGGGGGAATGTTGTGATGAAATTAAAACCTCGAGCTCGAAGTTTTTTTTATAAAAAGATCGACATGTCATATAACTTTTGTAATGAAGGATGTAATAGTGATTCCTTAACAAAAATAATTAGGCGATAATATTGGAAATAACATCATGCCAGTGTTGTCGGCATCTCTACCTCAGGGTTAAATCAAGGTTCTCGCTTTAGAGGTCTCATATGAAATAGCCATCCTTGGCTCTATTAAAATAAGTGGACTTTGACATCACATGAACATAATCCTCTATTATATTTAATCGTATAAAAATATGTCTATCTCTCAAGAACCCTGTCTTGCATTCATATTTGATTTCACACTGTAAAGGACAATTTTGTGTATCTCTTCTAGTTTGGTCCATCCATATGAGAATTCTCCTATAACAGCAAATTGAAAACTCTCCTGCACTATCATGTTATTGACTTCATTTTTTTTCCACACAACCGTAGGCTCGCTATGCATGTACTTTAAATATTTAATAGGAAATGAGTTTGAGGGGATCGATATAGTTTCTGATTTCAGAGTATTGACATAGGTTGGTTTAATTGATGGTGGTGGTTCTCTACCAGATAACAGTGGCCGACGATTATTGGTCGTAGCCATCGCTGTAAAGTCGCCAGTCAAAAGTAGGATTTGGCTAGGATTTAGAATTTTCTATAGAGCATTTTTTTCTCCAGTTAATATTATGTGACTCCATATATTAGAACCTAGTTTTTTGAGTACTTAAGATGCAACAAAACTAACATATACAGATTGATACATGCACACACATATAATTTATTATAGTTTGGATCAAACCACATAAATTTAATGAGTTCAAATCTATCTCAAATTTATGAGATGTTACAAAAGTAGAGCTAAATTTCAGCCATTTTAGACCCATTTTCTTTGTATTGCTAATAAAGTGCATAGGCGAAATCAATGTAGAATTTCAAAAACATCAAAATATTTTCAAACAACATTTTTCAAATAAGTCTATCGCATTTATGATAAGAAAACACACTTTATTTATATAAATAGAATAGCTCATAACAAACGCAATCAATGAAAAATTGCAAAAAGATATTGTAAAACTATACAATATTGTAAAGTATGAGCTGTTCTATTAAATAATGTATACTGGACAAGGAATATAGAAAGGAGAGAGACTTTTTCTTTTGTTGAGTATATAATTCATGAGCAAAGTGCTCTATTTATAGTTACAAAGATATATTCTCAAAGACAAGAATGAAAAAAGATGATGTTACAT